>JAVJAQ010000145.1:228845-392720 GCA_032362365.1 Zygogramma bicolorata
ACAATGCCAAAACTGTATTGGGATTTCAAATTAAGATCGCAGCGCCACATTTCAAGTAATAATCAACCTTTGACAACTATTGCTATTTAAGCAATAAATAAAAGTGTCATGGCGTCTGATAATGATCTACCGGACGAGGATGGCGACAAAAATCAAAAAATTTGTGGTAACATGAAATGTTGTAATACCAAAAAGAGCTCAGTGTGTGTGTGTATAAATTGTTGATCTATTTATCACCAAAGCTGCGTAAAAAGAATTTCAGAAATCGAGTTTTTGGATGAAACAAAAGTTGTCTGTTGTCAAACCCAGAGAAAACCAAACAAAGATAAACAGGAAACCGTTCTGAAAGTGGAAAATAAATACTTAAGGGAACTCTTGGATGAGGTAAAAGATAAAAATAAGATTTTGTCTCTCAACAATGAGCTTCTTTTACAAAGAATTAAAAGGTTAGAGGAAGAAAACACCGATATTAAAAAGCATAAACAAACTCACTGGTCAGGAGTGGCTACGAGACATACTGTCAGTGAAAACCAGCATAGTGGAGGTTCGCAGAACACAACGTCAACGGAAAATTTGAAATTTCAAACAAGATCACACCGCACGCAACAGGTTAAAAATACGAATTCAAACAAGGAAAATCAGGAAAAAAATTACAGGGAAAATAAACCCCAATCAATGGAAAACGTGTCTCAGCATACAGAAGATGTTTCAAACGATGTATCTTCAGATGAAAATGCAGGTGATACTTTCACAAAAGTTACACGGAGAAAAAAAAGAAAAAATTTGGACACAGGAAACAGTTTCAATGATGAAAATGAGGAATTTGCAGGGGGAGAACGAAAGGTATGGTTATACATAAACAGAGTAAAAAGGAGTGCAACAGACCAATTGATTAAAAAATACGTAGAAAAGAAAGGCTTCCAGGATGGGCAAGTAGAAGTGAAAGAGATACCAACAGATGAAAACCGACTGAAAACCTTTGTGGTAACAGCACCACTGAGCCGAAAAGATGAACTGTATGATCCTGCTTTTTGGCCTAGTGGTGTAGGAATACGGCGGTTTGACTTCAACCGTCATCGGAATTTTCTGAAAACTGGGGGAGACTTTGCGTAAACCCCAACAAGGGTCACCCACAAAATAGGAATGAATATCTTGAAAACCAGGGAAAAAATACTTTTGATAAAATTACAGTTATTCACCAGAATGTTCAGTCAATTGGCAATTGTATAAATAGATTAGAACAATTTCTGGAAGAGTTTCCTGACTGCATGTTCCTTTGTATAACTGAACACTGGAAAACCGAAGATCAGTTGAAAAATTACGGCTTGAAAGACTTTTATTTGGCAGAAGCAGTATGTCGAGAAAATTCAAACCAACACAGAGGAAGTGCTATTTTCGCTAGGCAAGGAATACAATGTAAACGATTACCAAGCATAACAATTCTCTCAGAAATTGGCATTTGTTAATGCAGTGTATGAGAATTCAATATAAAGGGTAAAAAAATTGTTATTATGTGTGTTTACACTCTTGGTGGTATAGTAGATAATTTTTTAACATGTTTAGAGAGAATTCTCGCCAATTTTGTTACTTTTACAGGGTACATTTTTTTGGTAGGAGATTTCAACATACCTATGCATGATGAAGATAAAAACAAAGACAAAGAAAATTTATTTTCGTTAGTCAACTCATATAATTTGTTCCCATTTATAAAAGACTACACTCGAGTTACAAACGTCTCAAAATCTTTAATTGACAACATATTTTCCAATTAGAGCGAACATTGTGAGATAAAAGTACACCATAATTTGATTTCTGATCATTCAGCCCAGAGTCTTAGTTTTAATATACTTAAACAAGATACCTTTGTTTTAAAAAGAATTTTTAATGATGCAAATAAAATGCATTTTCGAAATAGGCTTAAACAAGCAGATTGGAGGAACATATATGAGACAGATGATGCAAATGAAATATGGAATAGATTTCACAATATTTTCATACATAATTTCAATTTGAGCTTTCCTATCAAAAAGGTTTATCAAAATAAAAAGTTACAAAATCAGAATGTAATTAGGGACCGAGAAATAGATGAGTGTAAGCGACAACTGGACGTTCTATATGTTTTGAGCTCTGTTGACATTAGATATAAAACACAGTATAGCGAAGCAAAAAAGTCATATGAAAATACACTAGCACAAAAAAAGAAGGAACAACTTAAACATAAAATAGAAACTTCAGATAACAAATCGATAACAGTGTGGTCAATAATAAATAGCATAAAGAGCGGTTCAGGTAGTCAGAGGGATGTTCAGGTACCTGGAGATAATGAAACAGTTGCAAACAGTTTTAATAATTATTTCCTAAACTCTGCATCAGACTTAGTATCTGAATTACCTGAAAAAAGTCACATATCTTATGTACAACAAGCTGATAGATCTATGTTTCTTAGGCCAATTACAGGAAATGAAATTTTGTCTGTGATAAAAAATTTGAAAAATAAACAAAGCAGTGGTGATGATGAAATTCCAACTTCATTAATAAAATGTTGTGTAAATGAAATTATTATACCTTTGACATATGCAGTTAGTAAATCATTTGAGATGGGAGTGTTTCCAGATAGATTAAAATTAGCAACTATTAGACCTTTACACAAAAAAGGTGAGTTGACACTGATTGAAAATTACAGACCAATAAGCCTACTGCCAAGTTTCTCAAAAGTTTTTGAAAAATGTATGAGCAACAGATTAATGGAGTATCTACTGCAGAATGACATGTTCTGTACATGTCAACATGGATACCTGAAAGGAAAAGGAACTCACACAGCCCTGTATCAATTCATTGAAAACATTTTGCAATCACTTGAGAAAAATGAAGTTATAATGGGTTTGTTTTTGGACTTAACAAAAGCATACGACTGTGTTAATCATCAACTTCTACTGAAAAAATTAAAGCTCTATGGAATAAACGGCTTAGTCTATGATTGTTTAAATTCTTATTTATCAGGAAGATCTCAGAATACAATGATTACTAAACAGGGTGAGACTGTTAGGTCCAAAACCGAACTCGTTAAAATGGGAATTCCACAGGGTAGTATAATTGGTCCAATAATTTTCATCTTATATTTAAATGATTTGCCAAACTGTATCACGAATATAAACTGTTTTTTAAGTAACTATGCCGATGATACCAACATTTTAATAACTGCACCGAATTTTAATACTATACTCGAAAACACAGAAAATATTTATTCAACTATGTCAGGGTGGATCTCAAATGAGAAGCTACTATTGAATGAAAAAAAGACAAATTGTCTAATGTTCAAAACAAATAGGTCGCAGTTAGAATATCCTAAAAGCATTCGGTTAAATGAAGCTGAAATCAATATAAGTACAGAAACTAAGTATCTAGGAGTGACTATAAATGAAGTTCTGTCATGGGAAAGTCACATAGGAGTACTCGCGAAAAAATTAAACTCTGTCTGCTATACACTGAGGGTTATGTCACAGTATTTAAGTGAAGACGGACTGAAAGTAATTTATTTTTCAAATTTTGAATCTCTTGTTAGATACGGTTCAATTTTTTATGGTAGTAGTAATTCTGTAGAAAAAATATTTATATGCCAGAAAAGAGCACTGAGAACAATAAAAAAACTTAGTTTCAGAGCTTCTTGCAGAGGAATTTTTAAAACTAACAAAATTTTAACTGTTGCAGCAATATACATTGAAGAGTGTCTAATGTTTTTATTCAATAATAAGGATTTTTTTAATGCAATTTTACCAACACATTAATACAATAGTAGAGACAGGTATTACACATATCCTATTCACATACTGACTGTTACAGAAGAGGGTGCCAAATATTCTTGTATGAAATTGTTCAATAAATCACCACAGAATATTAGACTGATAGAAAATCGAAATCATTTCAAAAATGCCATACGAAAAATTCTAATAGATTGTGAACCCTATACAGTACAAGATTATTTAAATGTCTCTCTAAATATTCAAGTATACTTATTTTGACGAATATTTCGTGCTGAATGTGTATGTAATCTTTTTATTTATATGTGATTTTCGAAATAAATATTATTATTATTGAATAAATGATAATTGAAATTTCACCTACTTACTTTTGGTAATCTGTTCGAGATATATCAACTGAATTTCATATCATTTTGAAAGTTTGAATGGAAAGTTCTATATTATCTCAGATTTCTCCCATGATATTATTATTACATATTCGATATTTTGAATACCTTTGATATTGGAGCGTTATCTGAATTTATTTTCGGTGGGTAGTGTCGTCACGGTATTAATTTTTCCACCAAAAAGCAGTAAATTTGATGCTTTTTCACGTCAACTATGTCCGACCTTGATATCTTATCAGGTTCAAAAGTTGAGGGAGGGGTAGGACTTTCTAGGGCCGTACTGAACATGACACAATAGGGGGGCGGCTCAATAATGCTTATGGGTGGAAACATCGGTTTCTGAAAGAATTTGGCCATTATAGATAAGATACATGTCTTGAATTTTTTGTCAAATAAGGTATTTTTTTTTGATTGCACCCACTACTGGATATATAATTTTGAATTTTTAATGTCCACGTGATTTCAAAACTTCAAACCTTTGTCTATCAATAAACCTAAATATTTAGATGGTTGCATTTCAGATATCAATCTAATTAAAATGAGATAACCATTAAATTCGTTGCTTATTTCAGTTGTCATTGGTAAACCAATGTTGTTTTTGTTCACTTGGGATTTTGAGCATTTTTTTTTGAATTGTGAAACAGTAGTAAATGATTTTTATGCTATTGCCGTACCAAATGCCATTGACTTTGTTCAAAGTTCTTCAGCAAGTGTCAGATATGATGTCATCTCTTACTTGCTCATTTTATTCATTTATTCTTTTTTCATTAGGCAATAATGCAAGATATTCTGCTGGACCCCAGGCTGATTGGACGAGGGATATGAGATCCATGTCAATGTTCATTCCTGGGCAAATTCAAAAGTTTGCTGTAGTATGCCCAGTAAAATTCAAAGGACCTTGTCAAGAATTTTTGCAAACTTTGTCTAAGGCAGCTAGAGGTATGAATTGGGACATTGGAAGTCCTCGTATATTCGACATAGGCGATGATCGAGCAAACTCTTATCTTGAGTGTATAGAAAACCTCATTGCCAAGAACAACCCATCGATGATAATGTGTATTGTTTCAAACAATTCTTCAGACCGGTATGGTGCTATCAAGAAGAAGTGTTGCGTGGACCGAGGTGTTCCCACCCAGGTTGTTGTTGCCAGAAATCTGACAGCTAAAGGTGAGTTGAAAGTAGAAGCTTAGAAGAATCGAATCGGGTGTGGCGTATGAGTTTGATTGCGAGAAAGGAGTTGAAAGCACAAGTTTATTCCTCATCCTGAATCATATTTTTATTAAAAATGATGTTCATTGAATTGATTCATTTCAACTCAACTGGTTATTGACCTAAGTTCTGCCTATTGTTATCTTTTAAATACAATACTATCACAGATTCTGTCACCAGTTATGAAACAAGTTGAGGATAGCCAAACATTCATCAATTGCAAGTGTGCAAGTAATATCAGATTAGGGATTAATCTCAAGAAAAAATCCTTTTTTTATAGAAAAGGATGATACAAACTAATTAAAAAAAAACATTTCTATCTATTCATCCTGCCTATATACAGACTTAGTCCAATTACATATACACAGTCCTATCTAAACTTATCAGCTATCGTAGACCTAACATAACACACAAAATAAAAAGAGCTAAATAATACGAGACAAAAAACGGTAAAATGATGCAACAGCATGAAATAAAAAGTGAGTGTTTTAATGATTCCGATATAGATTCAAATGATATTTGAGTTTTGATAATGTACTGATAAAAATATCAAAATCATTGTTTTTAATAAAATTATATGTTACTGTTTCAAATAATACATTGTTGAATTAATTTTTTTAAGTGTGTAATATTTCTAGCCTTCTGACAAAACCTTTGAAACATCTGGATAGCTTGCATAAAAAGTTATGAAGAATGAAGTAGAATAAATTATGCTGAAATATTGCCGTTGTTTATGCGAATGTAGTGTGCGTTATTCTTGAACTAGATTATTGGAGGGTTGTGCAGAAGATAATTCGGATGACGAATTCATCCTCAGAGCAGTTGTTTCAGCGACCTGTAGTTTCTTTCTGGTGGTTGTTTTGTAGTTGGGGAAACCGTAATGGCCATAGATTAAGGAGGTTCGATACTTACAGACATATGCACAGAACCGAATGAAACTTGGTATACAAGTTACCCAATGAATATAGATTAATGTACGATTTTTTTTAATATTTCTTACCGAATGATTTTTTGAGTAAATGGTTGTTGGAATCCGGTATTTTAACATGGGCTCTTATGAGAGAAGTCCAATTTCTCATACATTTTTCGTGACTGCAGATTGAAAAATGCAGGAAACAAAATGAATTTAGCATGAGTGGATAGCCCAACAATCAACGATCATTTTCCACCCAATTTGATTTTACCTTACCGATCATTTTAAAGAATAATTAATGAAATTATGAGAAAAGTGTAGGTGATTCGAAAGTGTTGGCAACAGCGCTACGCTCAAACCGAACAGCTGCTCGGCGGTGCGAATAACCAGGGCCGGCGCTAGGGGTCAGGTACGTGAGTCGGTCGCCTCGGGGCGGCATTTTAAGCCCAAAGCAAAAGAGAAGAGGAAAATGGAGAAACACCAATATGTAAAATATATTATTATACTCCATATTATGGTGGGAATAATAATGATGAATCGGGACATCCGAAATGTTTTTCAGTTTTTATTGAATTACAAAGCGAGCCGCCTCTATTAGAACATTATTTCTTTCATTATCGGTCAGGCGCTGTACCTATTGCAGCTACACCCTGCACCTGTTTCATTGCATCACTGCCGATTTTTTGTTATCATCAAACATTACGTTTGAGTTCAAGATGCACTGTAGTCTTTTTAAATTCAGAAACCACACATAGAGCACAAAGAGTTTGGATTAATCCAAATGCGCAATCACCATTACAATAGGATTATGGCAAATATTCAATGGAGAACTACTACTTCCAGAGATAATACCCCGACGGTCACTTAATTACAACTGATGAATATTCAGAATATCTGTTTCTAAGAAGTTTCTACAGACCTCGCAATTTGCAAATGCTTTGACCTTGACATTTGAGGCAGAGAAATTACCTGTATACTGGTTTTGGTGGCGTTGACCATCGTCAGTACAGGGTAGATTCTCACAGACGATGATAATCGTCTGTGTTCTACCGAAAATAATAATGAGAATAAAACCAATGAGAGAAAATGGGCACGCAATGGGTGAAGCTCATTACACAGTGCTATCTTATAACCAGATGCACACTCATCAGTTGTATTTCAATAGCCGTCGGGATATTACCTCGCAAAGTAGTTGTTTTCTGTTGAATATTTGCTAATTTGCCGTAATAATATTTTACTGTTGTTCTTTCGGAATTCTTTCAGTTTATTTTGTGTTTTCAAGGTCAAAAACCATTTATTTTTTGTCAATCATTTTGTTTTTCGTAACGGAATGTTAATCTTTCTTCTGCGAATATCATTTCTGTGAGTTCTCTTCTGACTTGAGACGCAAATTGTCGACATCAATCAATATTAATGAGATGTGAATATTTTTTAGAAAGAAGAAAATGTAATTAAAACAAGTGATAGGTTCAAACTTTTCATCGATTAATACTTCGTGACGGATTTTTGTATTCTTCTCCACTTTTCCCTGTTGTCACTTTCAGGCATTTTTGACAGCGTATGCAGAAAATAGATGCTAGACCATGATGAGTTTCTCCTTCGATAATTTGTAATAATAAAAATTCTTTGCAATGTAGGCATTGCATTTGCTGGGCCATGTATTTCAGCGAGACAATCCTGCTACCTCATTCATGACACGTTGTTGCATTGCGCGGTGCACTTTTTCTTTAACAAATTTGCCTTTCCAGCGAAAACTATTTTCAGTATTCTCAGACATATTCATTTACTACGCGATACGCGAATAAACGTTTTTGAATTGTAACACTGACGCTACAAAAACAGCCGCATCTGCTCTCAGACTGGGCGCCGGACAGCGTTGCCAGATATTTTCTCGCCAGCTCGCGCTCTGTTACTCTGTCCTTCTTTTTCACCCCCCACCAAGTCCCGACTATCGAACCTCCTTAATGGTCTACAGTTTCCTATATTGAGTTTTGTCATCAAATGATTTACTGGGATTCAGTGTAAATCTTTTTTCGTTCAACCAAGGGCTTGTCGAAGTGGCAACGCGTTGCAAGCTATAAATGGCTTTTGATAGGAACTTTCTATGGGAAATGGGAGCTGTATCGTCAGCAAACTTATCAATTTAATTGTGATGAAGAAATATTCTGGACAAGGTCATTGATGGTTATTTAGGGGGCGGGAAAGAGGAGATCCCTGTGGGAGGCCCTGTTGGGGGAAAATACTCTTGAACTAAAATTGCACTTTCACCTTCACACCAATGAGTTCAGCAGGAAAAGAAGCTTTTATGGACACTTCAAATGCAGTTTATGAAGAAGGCCCTTTTACAATATTCTATCGAAGGCTTCATTGATATCCATGAATATGACAGCCAATCTGTTCTTGTTGAGATATTCAGTTTCAATGATTTTGGTGAGAACTGTAAGAGGTGATTGATACCTTCAAAAACTTTTTAACCGGATCTAATCAGGTATTCCATCTCACAGAGAATTGTCTACACGTGTTGGATCTGTAACTACAGGGGCCTGATTCTCAAATGTCTATTACCTTCTGTCGCATGCGACAAAATATCCCCATCTCTTTTCAATGCAAGAATAATCAAAGCGACTCACTGATTTTGTCGCATGCGACATTGAATGTCGACGTTTGAGAATCAGGCCCCTGGTTTTACAATGGTCTTATCCTTGCTTGGGTATAATAATACTATTTATTTTAAGTAGAAAATCCTAATATACGAAAATTACAAACGATATAAAGGTACAGCAGTGGACCCATGACTACCATGTAATATCAACTACTTTCTCTGAATTCGCACCTTTGACAATAAATGAATTGAGTATATTTTCTCTGGACAAAACTAATAAAGCTGAAATTTCAAATAACTTTTTAAAAATAATTTTTGATGTTGCTGGTTACCCAATATTAAATTTAATTAATACATCACTTAGAACTTGTATTTTTCCTGATCAATTTAAGGTTTCCACTGTTTTTCCAGTTCCTAAAATTAAAATCGATTGAAACTGAAAGTTTTAGGCCATCAAATACACTTACCTAATCTTGAAAAAGTTTTGGAACTATCTGTATATAACCAATTAATTAGGTACTTTAATACCAATGAACAATTTCTAGGTAACATTCAGGTTTTAGAGCTAAACACTCATGAGAAACATCCCTACTCTGAATGAATAATATAATTGATAGGAATCAGTATATTGTTGCGACATTTCTTGACCTTGAAAGGACATTTGAAACAATTATTGACCTAACTGTTCTACTCGAAAAAGTATCATGAAATATTGGGGATTGTATTTAATCGGATTCGAAGTAACTGATTCAACAGAAAGCAAAAAACTGGTAAATGAAGTGATTCTGGGGTGTTTTTCGGGTTTGTTTGCTGTGGTCCACAGGTTTTCACTCCTGACGTATCGCCCACAGCTGTGGTAGGCATTATCAAAGTCTATGAGGCAACGGAGGCAATGTTCTTGTTCTTACAGTATGAACTACTTCGTTCACGTTTTGGTCCACTTTATATATTTATGCTTTCGTGTCGGACATTTTGTTTCGGGAATGGGCGTGGCAACTAGTTCTGGTCGTGTATTCTCCAATGCAGGTAACCAGACTTTATTGATGTTCATGCCTTCTTCTTTTTGATCAAAATCGTAAAAACATTCTACATAGTCGAATGGGCATACTTGGAGACTGCCGTTAAATCAAATCATCTTTCGAACAATTCGTTCA
The DNA here is from genome assembly GCA_032362365.1 of Zygogramma bicolorata. NCBI lineage: Eukaryota > Metazoa > Arthropoda > Insecta > Coleoptera > Chrysomelidae > Zygogramma > Zygogramma bicolorata. Next base: position 238,868 of record JAVJAQ010000145.1, read on the forward strand.
GGCCAGTCTCAAATCTACCTACACAGTATGTTTTGCCTGGCACCAGTCAGAAAACAACTACTCCCCTGGCTAATACCACCGAAGGGCATTGAATTGGCTTGTCCGTTGAATAAATAAATAAATAATTAAATTATACCCAACCGGTGCCAGTGCAGGTTTCTTCACAGAAGAAAATCCTACATTTGCTTTTTGCGACACAAATGAAGGAATTGGTTTTCAATTATAGGGACGGACACACAGACCGGTTTCGGGCTATTTGGCCACTCATCAGTACAAGGCAGTGCCATCATCAACATAAAGTCGATGACTTCCCATAATTAAAAATCATAAACTTTCATAGTATCAAGCCCCGGAGTAAAAAGAGTTTTTGGATCATGTTGATCTGAATTAGTGTCCATCCCTTCGAATCTTGATAGGCTGATTGTAGCCATATACCTTCCTTGCCAAATGAAGTTTCAAAATTTAATCATTCGCAAGTCATCGGTGTGAATCTTATATTCTTCTGATTAACGTATCCGTGAGCGCCCGCAAGATTACGTAGGCCCGTAAACAAGTTCTCGACGTAAACGTTAATAATGAAAAACTAAGCTTGCGTAGCTGTCAATTTGTACGTTTACGTTAACGTTCATGGCAGCACTACGATTATAATAGCGTATATGATTTAATCGAATCCATGCGGGGAGTACCTCAAGGATCAATATTGGGCCCGCTACTCTTCACCATTTATACTTCTCAATTCTGTAAGCACCTGAAATATGTAACATCACATTTATATGCAGACGATACACAACTCTATCTTGCCTTCGATTAAAAAGATTCTTTTTCTGCCTGCAGCAAAATCAATGAGGATCTCGAAATACTTACTGATATCTCAGAAAAATTCTGCCTGTCCTTAAACCCATCGAAATCTAGGGCTATGCTCTTCGGAAGAAAAGTCTCTAAAAACAGAACGCGACGTCTCATTTCACTACATATTCGTGATGATATAATCCAATTGTCAGATTGCGAAAAAAAATTAGGCTTGCTTATTGATGACTCCCTCACCTTTTCAAAACATATATCTTATATAGTTAAAAAAGCCTTCGCTAATCTTAAGTTGATTTATTCCAATAGGCACATTCTTAATAAGACATGCAGAATTACTCTTTGTGGGTCACTGGTACTTTCCCAGTTGAACTATTGTGATGTTCTCTTCGGTCCAGCCACAAGAAACTTCGATAAAAATCGTCTTCAAAGGCTCCAGAATTCCTGCACACGTTTTATCTGCGGTATCAGCAGACGAAACCCGACATCGAATCATATTACTCATCTGGGCTGGTTGTCGATTAATAAACTACGAATTTCACACCGTTCTGTACTTCATCACAAAAGTATGCTAACAAAAAAACCCTCATATCTTTACGAAAAAATTCAGAGACGTTCAGAGGCACACAATGTAAATGTTCGGTTAAGACAAAACATATCAATACCCATTCACAATACCTCTCTTTATCGATCCAGCTTCTCCTATGATGTCGCCAAAGTTTATAACGGTATACCTGATGAATTTAAGCACTTGTCACTGCTATCCTTCAAAAAAAAGTTGAAAGTATTCTGTTAGATGGAACCTTAACCTTAGATTTATAACCTTAATGTCTGAATGTTTTTTTTAGTATGATATACCATATAGTCTCGTAATGATATGTCTAGTTCTGATAATTATATGTCAATATTCTTGTTTTTCTCTCTCGGGGTTGAGTTAGTATTACTAACTGGCCCCATTATGTGGTTGCGTGGAAGAGCGCTATTCTATCATTGTCACAATGAAGAAAAGCGAACGATGCCATTTGCTACTCTTACTTTGTATTATCTGTCTTTGTACTTTTTTTTATTTCCTTTATTTTTATGTAGCAATAAAATCGATTATTATTATTATTATGTTATCATAACGAACATCGTCAAAAATTGACCCTCTGCTTTACCTGTATGGTAACGCGTTAATTAATGCGTTTTTTATGACATTGCGCAGATGTGGCCAACAGTTTAGCATAATGGGATGTGGCACTGTCAAGCATAAGTCAGATGGCAGTTTTTCGACATCAAAGGATTTTAGTGGTTGAGGTCTGTGGTTTCATTAGTGCGTGAAATGTGTAAAATAAGACGCATTTCCACAGAGGAGTAAACGTTAACAGCAGAAACATCATAACCAGAAAGAAAATGCGGTGATTGGTGACATTTTATTGTTAATCTGAGTGAATTGGGTCGAACTCAGTAAAAAATATCTTATTTGACGTCATCCTTCAAGTCATATTTGCAAGTATTTACTTTCAATAAACAAACCTAAGCACACGGCCAGGGATGGCACGACTAGAACCAACCGGTTTAGAACCGGAAGGTTGTAACCGGTTATGAAAACCTGAATAGGCCAGTAGATATAGACATGATTTTTCCAAAATTTAACATTAGTTTTGAAACTTCAGTGGAATGAAAAGTACGTACAAATGATATTGAGTCTGATTTTGCAACCCTTTTTTCTGAACCGAACATGTTGAAAATCAGGATTTTGTGAATATTCGCATTATTTGTAGGGAGATATTTGCAAAAGTTCTGCAAACTTTCGAAGTATTCCGAAGTAGCAGTTTACATCTTTTGGTAAATTCGTAACCATTTACACAAAACGGAACGTTTCGTTTTATCAAAAAAAAATTGGTAATACTGATTTTTCCAAAAAAAATTCAAAAGTTCTGCAAACTTGCATAAATAACCGAAATAATGTTCTTGAGGAGTACTTCAATTTGCAACCTCTTGCGTTAAACGGAAAATATATTTTTTCAATAAGTTGTTTAATGTCATCAAAACAAGTTTCGAAATTTTTACAGAAATTTTGAATACGGGTTGCGAATGCAGAAGTCCTCACATACGTTTTCATTGATTTTCAAACACGTCTGCAATACGGAAATGAGGGTATAATCAAAATGAAAAATATTATGGTTTTTGTTCTCTATCAAAAAAAGGAAAAGTTCTGCAAATTTGTGAAGTGTGGAGAAATAGCTATTTATATCTCCTGATAAATTTGCAACCATTCAAAAAGAACGGAACTGATTGTTCAAAATAAAATGTCATCAATCCTTTTTATGAAAAAAATTCCAAAAGTTCTGCAAAACTTGGAAAAATAACCAAAATTAATTTGTTGGGAAGTACTTCAATTTGCAAACTCTTGCGTCAAACGGAAAATATATTTGAGCAATAAATTGTTCGTTTTGATTGAAACAAGTGTCGAAATTTTCACAAAAGTTGTAGATATAAGTAAAAAATGGAGAAGTCCTCCCATCGAACGTTTTCGTCGATTTGCAACCACGTCCGTAACACCGAAGGGTAAAAATAAAAGAAAGATAATTTTGTATTTGTACTCTTTCAAAAAAAGCAAAAGTTCTGCAAACTAGTGAACTATTGAAAACTAGTCAACAAGCTATTGGGTGGATCTCGATGCGCCTAGATCACTCTTTTTTTATGGATACATCGATTATATGCTATCACTTTTATAACATTTCCATATTCTTTTTCATGAATTTTCTTGTGCCAATAAGTCACCTCAACTTTTTTTTTTCATATATATCATTGGAAGCCGATGTTATGGAAACACAATTATATGCTGTCACTTTTCCATTTTCTCGCACTACGAAGACATTTCAACTTTCCTCTTTCATAGCAATCATCAGAAACCAATTATGTGAATACAACAATTATAAGCTGTCACTTTTCCAGTTTTTCTCAAATTTTCTAGTATCATATCAACTTTTTTTGAACTATTTATCATTGGAAACTAATGGTGTGAATACATCGATTATACACCATTACTTTTCCAATTTTAAATTACTCGACTTATCGATTATATGCCATCACTTTTGAATTTTTTCTTGAATTTTCTCGTACTATCGACAAATCATATCAACTTTTTTTTAAACTAACATTGGAAACCAATGGTGTGAATGCAGCGATTATATGCCATCACTTTGCCATTTTCTTCTCATTTTTCCTCCTACTATTAACAAATCATATCAACTTTTTTTAAACTATCCTAACCTAACCAATGGTGTGAATACGGCTGTTATGTCCCGTCACTGGTTACCTGAATATTTCTATTTATCACCAATCAATTCAAATTCAACCCATCTCCTCTGAAAATCATCTAAAAACTATCATTTGATGCCGATGGTGTGAATAAAGCTGCTCTATGCCATCAGTAGTTTGAAAACCCCAGTTTTAACATATTTCATCGTTATCAATTGACAATGACTTTCACTGAATATTACACCAATTTTCCATTGACCAAAGTTGATTCATTTTCTAATTGTACGCAGTTAACTTCGAACTTTCCTCTGTTATGATTTTGCAGTTCTCGTCGAACGCCGTTTCGTCATGAGTTTCGGTGTTATTGATTGACTTGGTTGTTTTCAAGTTGATTGCATTTCAAGGAATTTTATCAATTTTTTCTGAAACTATCGATATCACAGAGAATATGTTTTCAAGTTTTCTAAAGAATTTTATGAGATCTACAAGTTAATTCCTCTGACATATTTCGATTCACTCGGTGGTTTCGGAGATATATCGTTTTATTTCCTTTAATAATTCAAATTTTGAATTATCAGTTTGAAGTGTTTCGTTAATATTTCCCGTTCTATTGATATTAGAGTTTTTTTTATAGTATTCACCAAGAAGGACACAATTTTACTCTTGATGATTTTGGTCTCATTCGTTTCCGAGATATCCACTTATTCAACAACGAATTACAACCAGATCAACATGAATTTTAGGATTTTTCCGATTTTTCCTTTTCCGATGGCCTTATGAAAAAATGTTTCAGCCAAAAGTTGTGAAGTATCATGAGACCTAGAAGACATTGTTTTCGATTACGATAACCGGTTTGGTCTACAAAGCGTTCCCAAAAAAATGGACGGATTTCACAAAAACACCCATATAGTCTAAACTAATTTTTTTTTTTTTCTTCAGATGAAAGTTATAACAGAAGGTTCGAAGATTTATTGAAAGCAAGCAAGCAAAAATTTCTGTGACCAAAACTCAAATAGCCATGAAAAAAATGTCAAAAAAACATTTTTCGATTTTTTCATTTCGTTCAATATCTAATCAATTCTGTACCTTTATGAGGGCTAATACTTCTTTTAGTTCGAGAGTTATCTTGTTACATGGAATTTCCAACGCCGGACAGACACACACACCCGGACATACCAAAAAAAAAACAAGTTGGGCTCAATCGGTTTATTTTTTCAATCAATGAATAATCGATGTATAATGAAATATACCACACACAACTATACAATATCAAGCACCGATACCTACTAACAGAGGAATTCAAATCCAATTAACCAGTACAATATGTAATAGGCATAACCCGATTGATAATCAATTATTCAGCTGGATAACTGTGATGTAAGTCTCTTCCTGGGGTTCTAAAAAATCGATTAGTATTCCTTGAATAATTAAGGTTTCGTTTTAAGTTCGAGGTTGCAAAGTTTCATATCCACTGAGACCGATTTTATCTTCATTTGCAACCACATATAAAAACTTGGAATTATCTCAATACTTGTGTGCACTGGACATGGCAGCGTTCAGGCAACAAGTTTAATAAATACATTTTCTTTTTTTCAGAAATGGTTGCAAATGTAAGTAACCATGTTGAAGATTTTTCTCATTCACTTATGAATTTTGCAGAACTTTTGTAATTTTTTCAAACAAATTGCAATGGAAAATTACAAGAAATGAGACAAACATAAGGTTCCGTAACTGTAACAAGGTTGCAAACTTAATGCAACTAGCGGTATTCTTAATTTGCAGAAATTTTGCCATTTTCTGTGCGAAAATAAAGCATTGAAACGTTTTTTCCATTCAAACAATGTTCCGTTCATCGCAGGCTTATGCAAACTTTTATGGTTTGTTTTCATTCACGCACTAACATACTGGTAAAGTTCGAAAACTTTTGGAATTATTGTGAATTAATTGTCTATATCCACTGGCCTACAATGTTTATAACATCATTATTTAAATAGTGACATATTCCTATTCCCGTGAGAACCTCCTACCGCCTCTTTTCATGTATTTCTTTTTTGAAAATAAAAGGAATATTATATTCATTCATCTTTTGTTTGGAAACATACATAAGGAAGAGTTGTAATATAATGATAATTTGTATTATATATCTACATTACTGATTGCTACATCCTTGTGACTCTTAAAACTTCTATCTTTATTCGGTAGTTGATAAGTCATTCTTTTATCGTTTGTTGAATAAATATGGAGTGAGTGGAAAGAATGATGAAAGCTGCGGGTGACTCGATATATTTTTGTGAAATTGAGTTTGAATTTGGAGATATAAATGATTATTATTTTTAGGTGTCATGTCGATTGCCACAAAAATAGCTGTACAATTGAATTGCAAAGTGGGCGGTGCTCCTTGGTCTGTACTCATGCCTCTATCGAACTTGATGATTGTGGGATATGATGTGTGCCGTGATACTGCAAATAAAGGCAAAAGCTTCGCCGCTATGGTAGCTTCTTTGGACAAACAAGCTACTCGGTATTTCAACCATGTGTCTGAACACCGACTGGAAGAAGAACTCAGCGATAATTTTGCTGCTTTTTTGGTATTGGCATGCCACAAGTTCAAAGAGGTTCAAGGAAGATTCCCGGAGAGGATTCTGATATACAGAGATGGTGTGGGTGATGGTCAGCTACCATATGTGATAGAGCACGAGGTGGCAAATATTAAAAAAAAATTGATACAGGAAATTTTCACAAACAATGATCTGAAAATGGCATTTGTTGTTGTTTCAAAACGAATTAACACAAGGATCTTCACTGATAAAGGAAATCCTCCCCCTGGCACTGTGGCTGACGATGTTATTACATTGCCTGAAAGGTAAGCTTTTAATTGTAGAACAATTCTCTGCGCGTCAGAATACTCACATACAGAAGTGATAGTGTAATATTGGTTGGAGCTATAAAGCTACTGATAACGTACAGGGCGCCCATCAACCTGGAAAACTTGGGGAATCCTATGATGGGTAAGAGTAAGTCGATAAATATCAGGAAATTTCAGTCAATTAAGTTGTGAAATGAATCCAGGCAAATGATTTTATCAAACGTTCTCGGTTTGAAATTATTCTGAAACTCAAGAACATATATGTTCAAATATAAAATGGTTGAGGGAATATCCCATCTCGATCTTGCAATTATCAATCTCATCCAAAATTGTCATCGAGTTCAAGGTCTCTTGAAGTTTTTTTTACGAATAAATATAATAAGTGCTGAAGCAGCTGAACAACTACACAATTTAAATAAATTGTTCATTTGAATTCGAATATTCTCCAACTGTTTGCATGTTGTATTTGTTGATCGAATTTATATTATCATAAATCAGTACTTCTAAAAGTGATTTTCAGTCATTAAGAAATTGAAGAAATTTCTTGTAGCACAAAGGGTTATGAAGGTGATGAAAAAAAGGCATTTTCAATAATGGAATTTAAATTAACATTTCAGCAATTATATTCTACAAAAACCTATTGTTCCATTGTAATACATTATATATGTAAATGGTCATTTGTCAGCCCATAGAATATACGAAGTGTGCTCTGGTCAGCCTTTGGAAATGTCGGTCGTCCCGGTTTTGGGCTCACCAACGTTTCCCACTGTATATTCGCTATGTGCAACAGAATAGTGGGGGAACTGCCGAACGATCGTGCGCGCGGGGTGGAGAAATGTGGCACTTCACTGAGCTACTTCAAATTGAGAAAATAAATCATTCTTAGACTTCATTCATGCCAAAGTAATTTCAGTCGAACTTCATGATTCGAATATCGAATCTATCAATTTCATAATGCTATTATTATCATTATGATATTCTCATGTTTACGTTTTCATAACCTACAAAATTTTAGTATTATGCTAAATACACACAAAATTGAATGTCGAACTTACTTTTTCTTCTGTAGACTCGATAAATATTCTCATATGAAAACGTCTTGTCTTCAGAACTGATTATTTTACACTAAAATCAACAACTATTCTTGAATTTTTATTCGTTCCCCATACACTCGACGTGTCACGTAGCGCAGAACTTTGCCACATTTGTACCACCAGATGTCGCGTCATGTAACGCACACAGCGAATAGGACATATAATCATGTGAAATGACGTTTGGCAATATTTTGGTTGGGCCGACAGTTACAACATATACACATAGCTGATGCACCACCTACTATCACAAAACATCGTCAGTGGGAGCGGCTTTGTAATTCTACACGCTTGATACGAATAGTGCATTGGTGAGCCCAGGCTCAAACAAACGCTTTCAATGGATAGCATGTTGGTTAGCCCACAATCCGGCAACGCTGGACTTGCATTTCGTGATGAATAATAGCATAATAAATAATACTTTTTAATAAATAATACTTTTTAATATATATTAATGATCTTTTTTATATGAATACAGCTGGAAACATTCACAGCTATGAGGATGATACTGTTATAACATACCATGCGGAAAATTGGAACCATATCGAAAAAAAGGCTGAAAACGATTTGAAACATCTGAAAAGTTGGTTTGATTCCAATTTAATCGCAATAAATTTTGAAAACTAAATATATTGCCTTTACTAGTAATAAAAATTCAAATGAAAACTTGGGATCAATCGAAATTGACAAAGACAACATTATTTCAAGAGTAAATAGTATTAAATATTCAGGTATAATTATTGACCAACATCTTAAGTGGAATATACAAATAATCTTTCCAACTAAAAAACAGAGAAGTTTGCATCTTAATGACAAACTCGAAAAAAAATTAATGTAGATATCAAATATGGTTCAAAACAAATTTGATGGCATGCATGTGATGACAATGATAATCAAGAATAGAATACACGTTATATAAAGAATTCACAAGAATATTATTTCAAACTATGATAGGGTCTATCAGCGAGCAGGTTCTTCACCGCCTTTTCAAAAAAGATATTGCTCAGATTTGTAGTATATCTATTGGTAGATGATTGATTCATCTACACTTACAGTAGATGGAGTCTTTGACTAACTTCGAAGTCGAGATGGGGAGTCTGAAACTGTAATTGCTATTTCTAAATTTTTTGCCATCTTTTGGCATTTTTTTCATGAGAAATCGAGAAAACGTGAAATTCAAGCTACGACTTCTGTAAGAATAATGTAAAAAGGGCGGTGAAGCCACGTGTTCAACTGAAAAAAAAATATTTGAGGATATGCGACATACGAAATATCAAGTGTTTATTCTACAATTCGCTTTTTCTATCGAGTATTTCCCTATTTGTATTTCATATGCCTAAATTTTTTTGGCAGGTACGACTTCTTCATTGTCTCTCAGTGCGTCAGACAGGGATCAGTATCACCCACTAATTACAATGTAATCGAGGACACAATGGGTTTGCCACCAGACAGGATGCAGATGCTGACCTACAAATTATGTCACATGTACTATAACTGGAGTGGTACCGTAAGAGTGCCCGCGCCTTGCCAGTACGCGCACAAGCTCGCATTCTTGACTGCGCAGAGTCTCCATCGTGCGGCGAACAGGGCCCTGGAAAACGTCCTATTCTACTTATAGACTTGTTTTTATTTTTTGAGAATTTTTTTTATTTTGTATTCGTTTTACAATGATGGAGTTATATCGTTGAGTTTTTCTACTAGATGTAATGAATGTTGATAATATAAGGGAGTTGTTCCCTTTACGAATATTCAGGACGGTTAATAATAAATAGGATTTATTTTTCACGGGATAAAAACTCGACGTTATTTGTGGCCCAAATGGTCTGTATTATCTGTAACATTAAGCCACAGGTTAGACTTTGTGTTTGTGTTCACGAGATTTTTTACATATCATTGAATATATGTGTTTGAGCATTGACTTGGTTATTTCGTGACCAGTTACCGAATAGCGAAACAACTTCATCATGAGAAATCTGAGATAAATGCTCCCTTTGATTTATGATTTTTTTTTTCAATGGTTAGCATAGTAACCATGAAACCACCCTGAGATATCAGTATTATTATGAATCGTCCTGTTTATATTTGAAAAAGGAGATGATAGAGCAACTATGGATATTTATGGAAAGAATGAAGGACCGCTGGTCTGTGTATTTTTTTTATTTCGTATGGAACAGTTGATTTTATGTTTTTGTTCATTGCATTTTACCAAATCGAGGTACCTTCAATCATCCACCTAAATAGTTTTTGATGTATGGGTGCAATTTATGGCTTTTCAAATAAAATAAATTCTTGTTCAATCATTGTACTGTCCACGTTTGTTCTATCATTAGTTTTTCATGTATAACATTCTAGAAGATTCTCCTTCTATTTGAGCACTGCCGCTACATTATACAAATTGAATGTGTAAGTCCTGGCAGTGATTTTTATAATAAAGAAACTACTTGTACGTTGAAAAATGTTATTTTTATATGTTTTTTAGAATAAAACGTTCAATTGAACATGGATTTCTTACAATTTAAATTTTGAAAACTACACAGGGAAAGAATTTTTGTTGAATTTGCTAGTATTTTTCCGAAACGAGAACAAACTTGCAAATCTTGCTCATTTTTTCGGCTTTATTCTCTGGGGTATTATGTTTGCAGAGTGTCCATTGTCTTAACTTAGTTGGTCATTTATATTCTGAAAATTCACGTATTAGGACAACTTGAAACGAAAATTGGGTGTATTTCCAAGATGCATGTCATTTCTATGGTGGTTTCAAGTTGTATCAATGTGAACTAGAGAGTGAAAAAGTTTACGCACTTGTTGAAAGTAATGTTGCACTGAGGACGAATCTCACATTTCTTATGTTTGAGTATTTAATTACTCAAATTACTGATACAACAATAAGCTTCAGGTTGATACTAAATACATGAAAATTGATCCCTTTTTATAAAAAGTCATTTTATTTGTTGGATTATTTCACAAGTGACAAATATGTTTGATGAATAGAATAATTTATTGGTGCTATCAACAAAGAGTTTTACACAAGTCAAAAAAACATACATAAAATCTTTCCTCGTGATATACAATCGCAAAGTACAGTTCAAAAATTTCAGACATCTTTAAAATATATTTTGTTACTAACTATAAATATAAAAATTTCAATCTATGTCGTCCATTATATTACTATTTAAATATTCGTCATAATTATAAAAGGCCTTATCAGATATTTTCTTAAAACTTGTTTTAATGCATTCTTGTCAAGATTTTTAACTTTAGTTGGCAGTTTGTTGTGAAATTCTGGACCATAATGTAATGCAGCATTTCTGGATTTCTGCAATCTTAACTTCATTAATCTTATATTTTCTTTCTTTCTCATATCGTGATTATGTATGCTGCTTTGAGCTTTATACTGATCTAGATTATCTGTAATATATAATATGCATTCGTATATATATATCTGCGCATTGCTCTTTGTTGAAGGCCAAATACTCTGGAAGCGTGAGGAGAGTCTCCCCAGACTAATACAACATAGGTACAGACAGACTGAATGAGAGCGTGGAATGCCATTATACAAACACTTTGGTCCACAACTGCTCTTAGGTTTTTCAGCAGGTGAATGCTTCTACCAACTTTGCTTGCAATGTGATTAACGTGACAGTCAAATTTGAGACTTGGATATAACAGTACTCCCAAAAATTTTATTGATTCTGGATTTTCTGGTATGTTATATTTTTTCAAAGAAAATATTATCTTTTCGGTTTTATTGATGTTCAAATTCAATCTCTCGTCAGTGAACCAGTCTGTTGCATCAGTCATTACATTGTTCATTTCATCTTTCAAGTTGGTCAAGTTATTATTGCTGTTTGTGCAAGTAGTATCGTCCGCATACAGTACTAAAGAGCTATGAGGTAGAGCTGCTTTTATGTCATTTATATATTAAAAATAATAGTGGTCCCAAAATGGAACCTTGCGGTACGCCATATCTATTTACTTTTTCTTCTGAGTAGGAGCCACAGTGGAATGTGATTTGCCTACGATTGTCTAGGTAACTGGACATTAAATTTAGGCTTACAGGATCAAGACCATAGTATTCAAGTTTTTGAACCAAAATTTCATGTGACACAACAATCGAACGCCTTGGACAAATCACAAAAAGTGGATCCCACAATTTGTTCGTTCCCAAAGCCCTCGATTATGTATTCGCACAGTTGATTGATGGCTAATGTTGAGGATTTACCATTTCTAAAACCAAATTGTTCATTTATCAATATGTTATTAATTTCGATGAAACTCTGTAATTGTTATTTTAATAGTTGTTCAAATATTTCAGAAAAGAGAGGTATCAGTGCAATTGACCTATAATTCCGTGCATCATCTTTGTCCCCTTTCTGGAATACAGGAATTACTTTCACAAGTTTAACTATTGTTGGATATACACCTGTTCTTATGCATTCATTGAATAATTTCGTTAGTGGAATGAAAACTACATTTTTAAGATCTTTGATGTGGGTTACATTCATTTCATAAATGTCCTTACTATGTTTTGCTTTCAATTCATTGATAGCATTTCTTACTTTCATGAATGTCACCTCTCTAAAGTGAAATGTGAGGTTGAGATTTTCTTACAATGTCACTTGCCACTTCAGTAAAAAAATATTGAGTTAATTTGAAGTAATATTCATGTTTTCTTCCTGTAACTTTTTAACTCTACCACTATTAATTATTTTCCAAGATAAAGATGGATCATATACATTCGTTTCACAATTCATTTGATCATAAAAATTGATGAATATATTATCAATACATGTATTTAGCCTTGTTTTATCGAACACCATTTGATAATATCCATAGGAATTCATAATATCAAGGATTTTGTATTTTTGGGGTAATTTATATTGAAATGTATATTGAACTCCCCATTGACGATAACATGATTATTTGACATGAAATTTTTTTCTAGTAGTGAAACCATTGTATCCAAAAAATATTCAAAATTTCCATTCGGTGGTCTGTATATGCTAATAATAAGGAAATTGATATATTTTAACTCTACTGCAGCAATCTCACAGTGCATTTCACAACTCAGTGCAACTAAATCGTCCCTACTTTTGAAATTAATATCTTCTTCACACATTATCAATGTACCTCCATGTATATGTTGGCTTCTTGTATAAGCGGAAGACACAATAGTTTTCCACATTTAAAATTTGAATCTCATTCGACAAAAAATGTCCGGAAAAACAAAGGATATCATATTTGTAATCTAGCTGTGGAATACTTCAAGTTCTCCTACCTTATTTCTCAAAGATCTTATGTTTAAGTGGAATACATTCAGTAGCACTTAATTGCTATTTTTGTGTATGAGATTGGTGACAGAGTTTCGCTTATCCTGGAGCTTGTTATGGTACATTAAGTTTGTGTTTCTGGGCTCAGTCCATTCCGAAAATTTGAGAAATCATTGGAGCTTTTTTAAATTCTATTGTTGTACATCTCTTTTTTGAAATCATATCTGTACACTGCAACACCTCTTGGCCAAAAAGCGTTTGTATAAACTTCATCTTTTACACTGAAATACATGCCTATTTTGAAACATCTATTATCTTTTATTTTTCTAAAGATATCAATCTCTTTGACTCTCACGTCACTTTTTTTTTTTCGCCTTCTTCAAATAATCCGATATCATATTCTCGGTAACATGGTCCTTCACTCTGGATACAAATAACCAGATTTTTTTCAATTGGTTTCTTCCTGTAAATCTTTCACTTGCTTCTTCTTCATTGGTTTCTGCCTCCCCGATGTATACCTTGTTGTGGTTCCTCTTAAGGTGTTAATAAGTAACAGTTTGAAATTCATTTATTTCAACTTCTGTTTGTTGGGTTTGTGCTTCGGCTTATGTACTTTGCTGCGAGCAATCATCCTGTATATGTATCAGCTGATTCATAAGTTTCCTTTGTTTATTTTGGATTGCTTCGTAGGTCCTTGATTGTGTTTTTTTGTAGTAGCCTCCTTTTTTGTCCCTTGTTGTTTATCAGTCACTTCGTTAGTTTTTATGGGAGTCTTCCACTGTCCATCGTTTTTATGTTGAACTATCAGATTTGCACTTTTGAAATTCGTTTCTAGCGCATCTATTTTTTCTCTCAATAAGTTTATTAGGGCTTCCTTATCATTAATGATGATATCTTTATCTGCAATGATTTGTTTTAGTAGTTCGTTTTCTCTCATGAACGATTCCATTGAATTTCCGTCGTTGGGTTGAACGGGTTCAAGTATCTGGTTTAACACTTCGTCACAGCAGGTTTTTACTCTTGCAGCACAACTACAATGATACACTGCTTCACAGAAATCACATTTCAAGCCTTTGTTCAAGTTTTTTTTTTTTTTTTACAATAATTGCACACTTTTCTGGATCGATCTGAAAGCCGTCTTTCACCGTCGGCCATATTTCATTTCTGATGATTATGCAAAGCAGGCGCGTATACAAGGAGGGGTAAAAGGGGTGATTATCCTCCCCCCATGATCAGAAACTTCACATATACATACAATGCCTAGATTTACAAAATCTCAGGTTCATCGGTCCAATCTTGAATGCAATGACCCAGAAGATTATTACCGAATATCAGAATTCATTGCACTTTTGGAGACAACATAATTGAATATCTGTGTTCCAGATTCATCAATGATTATTAATCATTTTTTTCATTTTCGATTTCAATATTTTGGTGGCAGGAAAGTCGACCTCAAAATTATTGAAGAAATTCAATTAGAAGTAGCCAAATATTTAACGAAATCAAAGAATATCTCAGAATATTATTTAGTCTCTTGTATTTCGGTTGTAATTCATTGTAAAGAACAATTTTAGAACATTTTTTTTTAGTTCTGGAAGAACGTTAATGACGTTCCTACTTCGATAGATACCGTTTCAAAAAGGTGTGATTCAAACATTTTTCCTTTCATTGAAAATGCATTGACTTTGACCTGGCAAAGTAATGTCGCTTCTGCAAAATGAAGTTGGCTCCGATCCACAATATCCCAGGATTGATTATTTGGTCTAGACCTTACACGTACATGTCTGAGACTCACCCACAAGGGCTGATGCAGTAATAGATCGTTATCTTTATAATGGAAACCAGAAACTATAATTTATCAATAGAGTGATTAAAGTTGGAGCAAATGCTCGCACTAAAATTTTTTGGAACTAACTTATGCAGGTAGTTGAGATATGGCCTGTTTCATGAAAGTACAAGTCTTGTAGCTACAAGAGAAACAGGAACACGATGCTAAATAATTGTTTTTACTCGTTTTTTACCTGTACCTACATTGTGTTTCTCTTGTAGAAACAAGACTTGTAATTTTATGAAACAGCCCCCTGATGCTCACTTTCATTCACTTCACCCAATATCTTCTGTTCAATTAGTGAGAGAAACTTTTCAATGTACCTATTAATTACTTACCTATATTGATATATAGTATGATGAACGAATATCATTAGAAGGATTCATTTTCACTTGGGTTGCCAAAAGAAAATGTTTATCTCTACAGTCTAAAGTTTATTTTTATTGAAAATTTTCATTTTAGATTCAAAAAATTTGACGTTTTTATTTCACAGTTTCCTAATAATACAAGTCAGGTTATAATGGCCAATATATGCATTTGTGTTTCGAAAGATGAAAACGTATATTTTTCTCCCCGTAATTACCCCCCCCCCCCGCAAACCAAAGCTGTATACGCGCCTGATGCAAGTATATTGAAACAAAATTAACTTAGCAGTATATCTGAAATATGACTGATTATTAATTGACTACTTGCTAACTATTCAAAAGCGCGTGTACTAGAATATTGAATTATTCTTCTACTTTGCTTTCATTCTGCATATATGACTTATAATTTATGGTTGTCACATTTTAATTTAATAATTTTGTACTCTTACAAATCTGCCAACATGGCTGTGCGTCTTTAAAATGATGGAACGGGACATGCATTTATAGTCCGTAAAGTTCAAGTAGCGAAAGGAATGAACTTGAAGTGGTTACATTGAATTAAACAATTTCACAATGTGGCTCTCTCATTATATTTCGCTATTGTCGATTGAATTGAAGTAGTTCTCTGTCACTGTTTAAAGTAGATGGGGTTTACGGTGGTATTACAGTTTTTTTTCAATTTATTGTTTATTAAATAACATATGAAACGATGAAAACAAGATTTTACAACACAGACAATGAACTCACGCACAGAAAATCAAGCTGTCTATATGATGGGAGCCTCTTTTCCCCCCAAAAAAAAGTTGTGACCTCCAAGATGTTAAAAGAGATTGATGTCCTTCAGAGGCTTTGTACTAACATTTCACCGACCATAGAATATTATCTATTCATATAAGTTCAGTTATCATAAATTTGGGATGGCGGCATGGCTAGTTCAAAGAAGATAAGATTATGGGTCTCAAATAGATCATTCAAAATTTGTGCACACAGGAATTCATCAAACTCTAGTGATTATTACACAAACCTTGAGAGTAATGGCATGCTTAGGGCACTTTTAATATTAATAAATGTATATTCCGATATAAAATCGTACTGACCTGCAAAATTATATTTTCGTCCCTAAGTATTGAAAATATCTAACGAAATTAAAGGAACGATTTATTTTTGTGTTGCTGGCGAAAACTGGTGCAAGCAGTTATTTAGTCCGGAAATATCTGTCTGATACAGTCTGTACATTCAGCAGGCTCCACCGCGCTTGTGCAGACGCCTAATTTATGTTGCCAAAGCTCTACCAATGTCAATTTTCATTTAATTTTTTTTTATGGAGGTATGCATGTTGTTCATCTTTTTTTCTCTCATTCCACCTGAACATGTAAATATGCAGACCCTCTGACAAAAATGGTTAGTAGATTCAGTACAGCGCCGTTGAATATATGAGCTTGACTGATCATGGAGCAAAATAAGGCCTTGTAAGGGGCATGGCCCAGCTCTTCAGGTTGACTGACAGTCATTCGAATCATTCGATATCTGAAGTTAAGCAACGCCGAGCGCGGTTAGTACTTGGATGGGCGACCATGCAGGGAAATACCGTGCCGAAAGCCCGTACAGCTGCAGCGAAATAGCATATCATAGCTCGCAGGCAATATATCAATGAGCACAAGATATATTGAGGATATGCCGTCCTTCGGAGGGGACGTAAAGCCGTCGGTCCCGAGTCCATGGATGTTGGGCTCGTTAAAGATCCCTACCTCTGGATGGCAAAATTTCCGGTTGGGGGAAGTGTGCTCACCGGCGTCGGTAATTGGCCTTGGTAGCGGAAATAGGCCGACGTTAAATGAAGAATTAAAAAAAAGGCCTTGTAAATCATTACCTGTGCCTCTAAATATCCAATTTCAGTTAATCACTACTGCTGTCTATAGAGAAAGAAACTTGCGACTAAAGACAATGACAATTGTTTTCTTATATAACTTGAAGTCTGGAGCTATATATTTACATGGCTGATCTGAGGTATGAATAATTTGATCATATGGTCAAATGTTTTGAATGATCTGGAATATTAGCGCTGTAGGTTGATAGCAAATTTGATATTTCTGAGCTCAGCCCACTCGCTATCCAAATTCCTTGGTGTACCACTGATCTGAATGAAAAGCTTGAGGTTTGTTAGCAATAAAAATCTAAAACAGAATTGCAGTTTTTAATGAATATACTTATGAAAGCTAGATATTACAAAATGAGTTGAGGAGTATACTTGTGATTCATAGTCTATTCCAACTTCCAGTCCAGTATTTTGAAATATTCTGCTTCAGAAACATCAGCAATTTTGAGTGTTTCTAAGTACGTCTGTAAAAAAGTTTTCATTTGGTAGATTAATCTTATATTCAATAATTTCAAGGGTATCTGTAGAAATTCCAGTTGAATCAGTAGGTTCATATCTATTCAGGATTGAAGGATCAATACACAGGACCTTTATATGCAGAAGTCAAAAAACTATTTCCTACGATTGACTCTGATTTCATCACAGAAAGATTGTCTGATACGGTAATAAATAAACTTTTTGGAATGATTCTTGAAAAGTCAGAATAACAAACAATTTTTCCAAATAATGATACCCATATGGTTCGGCCCTAGCAAGGTATTTTAATTCAGACATTCATAATGAATGAAAGCGTCACCGGAATGTCAATTGATGAGAAGCAAATGAAGGTTGTGCAATTGAAAGGGCGGTTTCCTAAGGCTGTTTCATATTCGATTCACTAGTGAAGCCCATGTGTGATGTTTTTTTTGTAAGAAATAAGCTTGTTTCAGAAGTGAACTGAAGGAAAAAAAAGGATGAATATAATAGATCTGGATGAGGCCTAGGTACCTACAGTGAATATGATATATAAAGCATATCCAATGCAACTTGGTAGTGGATTCCGTTTTGAGTAGGAGTTGGATGAGCTCTACATACACAAACCTTTTGTTTCTTGAGATTGTCTATGAGCTGCAATTGCTTTTTGAAGCCATTCAAAAGTTCCGTCTTGTGTTTTTCTATGTATTTCATTGATGCTGTCAAGTCATTTATTTGTTTTCGAAATGAATCTTTCAGTTCCTAGGTAAAAAACTTATGCAAATCAAATGTATACAAGAATTCAGAATACCGTACCTTTTCTTCATCTTTTGATGTTTTGAGAGATTCTTTTAACTTTTCATTTTCCTCTTGGACTCTGGTAAGTCTCACTTCGAGATTATTTGTGCTCATACTCGAATTTTTCAGTTCTTTTTTCAATTGTTCAGATTCTTTTTTCAAAGACACCAGTTCAGAACATTTACTTTGTAATTTCGAATTTAGTTCGGACACCTAAACCAAATGTGCCATGGAGATGAATACTTTGTATATTTCAAACTAGGGGAAGGTGGGGTAATAGCGCTCGCTTTTTTTCTTTTCAATGTAGAATCTACAATTATTTGAATTTTTTTTTTAGATTTGGCACACATACTTCATTAACTCTAACGTATTTGAAATGATGACAAAACCAGCCATTCACAGTGGATTCTATTGAATATATTGATTTAACTTTTTTCACCAAAAACGCTGTTGCCCCAGGTGGCTGGGGCAATAGCATATAGTTTAAACGCATTTGCCCCATATCTACCAGTATGTCATTCAAATGACAAAATGAAATAATTAGACATCAAAATCAAAATGTTTATTCCAAAGGAATGAAATAACTAGGTATAACCATATAATTAGAGTCATATTACAAACATCTGAATAAAAATATTTATTCTAAAAAATTTAAAAAACCTCGGACAAAAAAATCAAATCAGTTGTTGAACTTAGTTGAACTTAATTGACTTTCAAGGTGCCAAATGACACCCCAAAATCTAAACAGGACTGCTGTCTCTTAGTCATCCCATGGAGAACTGGTTCTGGTAATTTCATTTTAATACTAGTTAGTGGAATGAGTGCAATGTCTATTACATTCGGTAAAATGAATTTATTATGCATTTTAAAACTTTTACGGAAAAACGAAATTTCAAATTCATCGTTTTCATCTTTGTCAGTCAAGAGTTTTCCAACGTAATAAACAATATTGTTTTCGCGTATTTTGAACTCCACTAACACGTAATCATGCTTCTTTGGAACTTCGGTTAATGCATCAAAGTCAGAAGGCTGTTCTACGTCATCCTCATTTACAACTTCGTCATCAGAAAACTGAATAACAATTTCTTCATCTTCCGAATCACTGTCTATTTTCTTTGTTCGTTTCTTTGGTTTAGTTTTTGCTTGTTTTTTGTTCTGATTTTTCGAAACTTGTTTTTGATTTTGATCTTTTAGAGAAATTCTCCTTTTGATCCTGGCAACTTCGTTTTCCTTTCTTTTAATTTTGTTAGATTCTTTCAGTACTAATTCCTCCCTCATAGGAGTAGAACTTAAAATTTCTGAGTGTTTTTTTCTAACATTTCTTTTTCTTTTTTTGTCACCAGTTGGTTGTGGTTTTGGGAAACTGAAAACGTCATAATGATTCAAATTCATTATTGTCATTTTTGGTGGGGTTGTATTATTGTGTAGTTCTCTAGTTGATGGAGTGGACGTTGATGGTGTAGCACCCTTCTCCTGTTCATCAATGATTTTTTTTGCTTCAGTCCCATTACTTGTTGTTACATTAACAGAAGCTTTCATCAATGTATTTGCTGGCGCGAAATCTTCTCCATTGAAAACAGTGGGTTGCAAAGGATAAATACCAGCGCTTTGAAAACCTTTAACTCCTTTATCAACAGTGGCAATTTTTTGATATGCTTGACCAAACAGCTCTGCAATTTCATACACTGTTATTCGTTGTCCACAATTGCTTTTCATCCAATAATCACATTGATTATTGAAAGCTGTTTTCAATGGTCCAAAGAAAACTAAATCGAGCGGCTGTATCTTGTGGGATGTATGTGGCGGTAGTGATATCATATCAATTCCATTTTCTTTAGCGAGATCATAGGCCCGTAAAGATATATGGCTTTCATGATTGTCTAAAAGTAAACAAACACGATTTGAACCTGAAGGCCTTACATGACCTATAAAATGTTTCATCCACTCCACAAAAATATCTTCATTACTCCATCCATAACCACTACAAGCTCCCTTTGAACCAGGAGGAGAATTTTTCATCAAACGGTCATTCATTAATTTTCGTGGAAAAACTAAGAATGGGGGAACATAATTGCCAGCTGCACTTACGCAACATATTGTTGTTACCAGAGATCCTCTTTCTCCACTGGTAATTTTACCAATTTGTTTCACTCCTTTTTTGGCCAATATTTTAGAGGGCTTATGAACTGTGTGAACACCACTCTCGTCAACATTATATATATTTGCAGCACCATATTTATATTTTTCATATAAAGCTGATAAGTTTGCAAAAAACCTATCCACTTCAGGTTTGTTGAAGCTCACTACCCTATTTAAACTAGTTGCTTCAGGTGACCTTAACGATATATCTGGATGTCTTTTTCTAAAGTAATAATAGAAATCGTAGCCAGCCAATTTTTCCCCTTTTTTGTTGTTAAATCTGCTCTTTACACCTATCTTCTCAGCAAATCTATATGCCACCTGCCTGAAGTCATCAATTGACAATCCAAAGTACAGCTCCGATAGTTTGAAACAGTATTGTTTCAATAAATTCTCTTCTTCTTCACTGAATACTGTCCTTCTCCCAACTTTTTTTGGAACGACGGATATTCCTGAAGAATATTCCTACGTCTATTATTAATATGGTCTCTTAAAGTTGTTTGTGGAATTTTATATTCACAAGAAGCTTGTCTGATTGACATAGTGTTTGATTTTATGTTATTTATGGCTTCTGCCAAATTTTCTGTAGACCATAAAGCCCGGAGGCCTTTCTTTTGGTAGTTACGAACCATCTGAAAGAAGAAAAAAAATTAAATATTTAATATTTTTTGTCATGCTGATCGTTGGGGCAATAGCGCTCACTCGCTAATACCCCAAATAAAAAACACGCTATTGCCCCGTTCGTATATGATACAAAATATAATTGAAAAATCTACAACTATTCACAAAAGTACACTGGATGTCAGGAAAAACTAAATCAAAAGGACATACAACCAATTCCACCAATATCAAGAGTAAAAAAGTTAATACTTACAATTTTTTCGACCTCTTCAAAAATTATCTCGGAGAACTCAAAGGGATGACACCACGAAAAATTTTTATTTTATAAAAGTTCATACAGATCGGCTGAATAGCGAAGGAGAACTGACGATCTTGACTACGACTGCATCATCTTATAGTAATGTCGTTACGCCACCTAACATACTTTGTGAGAAACGGGTTAAAACGCTATTGCCCCATGCGCGCTATTACCCCGTCCTCCCCTACATGTAAATAGAGTTGCCTAGTATCTCAAGCCGAGTAATAGAATGTTTCGACGATGCAATTTGTCGCTGCAATTCCAGAAAATTGCATGTATTCATGCAAGTTTTCTTCTATTTATTTATTTAACGTCGGTCTATTTCCGCTACCAAGGCCAATCACCGACGCCGGTGAGCACACTTCCCCCAACCGGAAATTTTGCCGAAGCCTCTGGTATTCATCCATCCAGAGGTAGGGATCTTTAACGAGCCCAACATCCATGGACTCGGGACCGACGGCTTTACGTCCCCTCCGAAGGACGGCATATCCTCAATATATCTTGTGCTCTTTGATATATTGTCTGCGAGCTATGATATGCTATTTCGCTGCAGCTGTACGGGCTTTCGACACGGTATTTTCCTGCATGGTCACCCATCCAAGTACTAACCGCGCTCGGCGTTGCTTAACTTCAGATATCGAATGACTGTCAGTCAACCTGAAGAGCTGGTCCGTGCCCCTTGCAAGTTTTTCGAGCTGCATGATCTTTTTTGATGGATAAGTTGCAGCGACTTACTACAAATAGGTGGTGGCGCCATTGTGAAGAATGGTAATTTTGAATTTTTCACAATTACAAGTTTTAGAAATTAATAAAATCATATATCAGTTGTGATGTAGGTGTTTACCTTGTTAACATTCAGTGATGTGTTTCTTAATATTGGCAATGCAAACTGACAAATTGATGACATTTCTCGCAGCGAGAAATTGTATCGTCGAAACAGGGGGTATCTGAATTTCAATTGGGTGTTCATAATCGATCAACTTGTTTTGTGACAAGTAAAGTGATGATAGCGCCTAGAGAAATAGTACGTGTGGAAGTATATCTTTAGTAGTAAAAGTCGTCTACTTGGCGATTTCAAAATATTTAAATAATGAAGAACGTGTTGAGTTTGGGCTTGGATAAACAAAAAAAAATAGGCTCTGAACATCTACTCTTTTATCTGAAGATAGGATAAGGGTGCACATAAAAACCTACCAATATAAACCATTTTAATTTGATTTTTCAATGAATTTCTTCAATACGGATTTGTATCTCGACTGCATCAAAATCTTGAATTGAATCGGCCGATATTTATAAGTTTATAATAATAGGCAGTTTCCTCAAGCACGATTAATTTATAATTTTTCAGAGATTGCTATGTTGATTTCTCAAAAAAAAATCATCCTATATTTATTGAAATTCAAATCTCTTTTACACTCGATATGCCATTGATCTTGAATTGAATCGGCCGATATTTATGAGTTTATAATAATACGCAGTTTCCTCAAGCACGATTAATTTATAATATTTCAGAGATTGCTGTTGATTTCTCAAAAAAATCATCCTATATTTATTGAAATTCAAATCTCTAAATTATTGCTTCCTCCAAGTCGCATTCGGCCAAAATTCAAATCTCTTTTACACTCGATATGCCATTGACAATAAAATCTGTCATCGACAGATTTTAATCTGGCAAACTTGCAAACTTTCAATTCAGTCGAACTTGCTCGCTTGCCAGACGGGCACTGACGGCCGACTGGCCTGGCAAAGGACGGAGGGTGATGATTTGGTCGCTGGCGAGAAAGCTTTTACTTTTAGAATATCTATGGACGATGGTGTTTGATACGACTGCATACACATGTTAATTGATTTGTATTGAACTCTTAGTTATTAGTTTTGTTGCATAAATCCGATCCCGCCTCGTCGTATTCCAACGGCATTTTCCCTCATATAGTATGAATATTCTCTGAAATTCAAGTTTTCTGATAAGTACTCGCATGTATCTAAACCTATTTTCAGTATTGAAATACCCTGAATTCAGAAAATTTCATCAAAATTCCGATTCATTTTGAAATATATTTTTTGTACTCCCACTGGCGGCCGCCCATTAATCTATATAATACGAATATTGTAAATAAGCCACTACAGCTGTTAGGATGTTGGGAAGAGAAAAAGTTCGGTACGCGACTCGGTGATAAGGCCAATTACGTCCCTCGTGTTCACAATTTTTCGCTTCTGCATGATGCCACTTGTCCCCCTCGTTATGTAATACACTATTCTCTTTCCTCATCACTCAATAACTGATACTTCCATCTTTATATCTATTCAACTCAGACTTTCACACGAAAGAAATCGCAGAAAAGATATAAACCATCAGTGACTTTGGACAGACAACTTCAAAACCAAAAACGCCACCATGGCGCTACCAACTCATCGATTTGAATTCCCAATAGTATTGAAAACTGGTCTTCGAAACACTTGCATTATTTCGAGCACTCCGGATACGCCCGCCCCGTGTGCACGAAAAATCGCGCATGTTTTAAAGACAATGATATCATCCACTTATACTTCGTCGTCTTAAATCAAATTTCTGACCGAAAATAATCTCTTGGGCTACCAACCAAAAAATTCAAAATAATTTTTGACATCGGCAAGATAATTAGCCCGCAAAACACGTAAGCATTCGTATAATTAGTGTCAATATCTGTTTGAACGCATTCACCTGGGATTCCAGCTTGCCTATACAAGTTTTTCCAGAATTATATGCCAGAAACCACTTATCTTTTTCCTCCTGAAAACACTGATTTTCTTTTTGAAGTGTTTTGATCTCATTACCCTGAAATAAATATTAATGAATTATTTTTTATAAAAACTAGAAATATTATTGAATTGTTTTCTGCTGACAACGGAAATACCTGATTTTTAGGTGATTATTTATTCTAAAACAATTATCTGGTTGTATTCAATATTGAAACTGGAGAGATTCGGAACTTTATACTGTTATATAGAACATAGAATTCTAAAATATGTTCAATGCGATGTCAATCCTATATATAGGTACCTTTTTTCTATTTTCAGATTCCAATTTCACATTCTGGACCTGTAGCGATTTGATTTTAGCTTTGTAATATTGAGTTGCTCCCCTTTCACCCATTTCTTGAATTTCATTAGTATTCGAATTTTCACAGTCAATATATTCATATTTTTCGCATAACTTGAAACTATTCTGTTTGGCTATACATAGGTCAGTCTTAGTTTTGAACGATTCCGTTATCAAATTGTCTTGAATTTTCTGAAAAACAAATTTCTTTTCAGTATAGTTTCTCGAAGTAAAATTTATTAAAATTTTCTTTTCTACACCCCTACTATAATAATACTCTTACTCGCCCTTAATCTGTTTCATAATGAGGTCCATTATAAAACGGATTGAAAATCTATTGTAATGAAAAGTCTGTATTTTAGTAGCTTAATGATACAGATGACGTTACGATAAAATATTCAATCAAATGGAAATCCAATTTTAAGGGGCTGCAAATTCAGTTCATAATTTTTTTCAATTTGATCTACAAATTGAAAAAAAATATACACACACAAAATACGGCTTCCGAAAATTGGAGAGAAATTAAAATATTTAACAAAAATGGAAATATATTCCAATATACAGTGCTAAATACAGAATATTTCAACATCTCTACATGAACAATAATTGCTAATCTCTTTATTAATTATACAATAATGATCATGATTTCTTAGAATATCGCAGCATTAGCGATTCGATATTGTATTATCACAGCAAGTTTGCAAATTGTCAAATTCAATTTCAGAAAGTTATTTATTTATGCGTTTGGTTTGAATTAATCGAATAACTGATGTGTAAACGACTGCGAGTTGACAATAAAAAAATTACCTCCACAAAATATGAAGTTGAACAATTTGCAATTAGAAAATTGATACATTTCATTAGCTGATTATTTTATTTGTAGTAAGAAAAATTTTGGAAAATCCAAATAAGCAAATAATGTTTATTAAACAATTCGAAAACAGGTATACAATATAAAAAATCAAACGATTAATAAACTAATTGCATAATCCCACGAAGTAAAACTTGTTGTGGGATATTCGTATTACTCATGTGAGAAATGCGAAAAAATTATTAGGATCGAAACATAGGTATAATTAGTTTGTTTTCAATATATCATGAAATAGTTTTCTATTAGAAATAAGTATCCATTCCTTCAGTTTTTTTTTGTGTGATATAAATAATTTTGTGTTTTTGATTTCCTCTGGTACAATGTCATATAGATATGAACAAGTGAATGCATAATTTTTTTGGCCAATTTTTTTATGTACTTTTGTTTTCAGAGTTATTTTATCTTTATGTCTGATTTCGTAGTGATGCACATTGTATTTGATTTCATTTCTATTTTTGAAGAGATCAATCATTATAATAAAACAAAATAGTTGCCTGATATCCATCTTATTACTCTCTTTATAGAGTAAGTCAGAAGAATATCTAATATTTTTCCCATATATAATTTTTAGAAAATATTTTTGAAGAATTTCTAATGGTTTCAAATAAGTATCATTTACACCTCCTCAACCAAGAATTCCATAATTCATTTGAGACTGGATGAGAGAGTAATATAGTATTTCTAAATAGGGAATTTTGAGAAATTTTTTGAAGAACTTGAATTTAGGAAGCAAACTTCTCAGTTTTTTAGAAAGATTATTTGTATATTCCACTTGAGATGTTGGTCAATAATTATACCTATGGTAATTAAACAGGTGAGTTAATGGTTGTGCAAATATTTCACTGATAGAAATCAGTATCTCAGAAGTTATTTGATCTATTCCTGGAGACTTTTTGCGTTTGAGAGATTTTATTGTTGCCATTATTTCATGATTATCAGTTTCATCTATAAAAAAAGTATTTAGGTTCCTTGGTATCATATATTTCAAATTATTATTTTTGTTTGATATTCCCTCGGCAAGTTTTTCTCCAACTTTGAATAGTAATCGACAAAATGATTCGAAATTGATTTTGCATCTGTTATTTCATTACCATTTTCCAGTTTTATAGTTTTTATTGGATTTCTCGATTTACTTTCTTTGGATAATTTTTTTATGCATTTCCATAAACTTTCAGAAGAATATTTATTTTTCTCAATCTGGTCACTGTAAAATTTAGATTTGTATTGCATTGTAGTCAAGTTTCAAGAGTAAATTATTTTCGTTTTCTTTCATAATCTTATAGAGTTTATTTTTCTTCTCAACTTGTGTTTAGTATTGCTGTAGTCATCCACTCTTTTCTTTTTTTATTCTTTTATTCTGAAATATGATGTAAAATTTTTCAACAGTTTCATTTATCTTATCAGAAAATCAGTCATTTCGTCGAGATCATTCAATGTGTAAAATGTATCTAATCGTTCTTTTGAAAAAACTTCGAATAATTTTTTGTAATCAATAATTATTTTATATCTGATATCATGAGCAAATTCATTTTTATTATTGAACCAACATTGTAGAATAATTGGTTTGAATGTGTTCATATTTTCTCCAGTTTTAATAAATATGTGATCAAGACAGGATTTTTGATTCTCAACAATTCTTGTATAATTGTTGATGAAAGATAAGTTATTTTCACTAAGTGTATTTTTATATTCTTCCGCAAAAATATAATGGGAGAAATTATTTATGTTCAAGTCACCAATGAGGATACTTGTTTTATCTCCAGTTATTTCATTCTGAAAATTATCGAAAAAAACTTTCAGATCAACATTGAATTTATATGGACAAGTAGATGGGGGTCGGTATAGTGCTATTATATTAATATGTTTTGATTTTTCAATGTGAATTTTCAAAAATATTGTATTAATATTACCTAGACTCATGATTTGATGTTCATAATTATAACACTTTTTTATATAAACTAAGACACCATCGTTTTGATTAACATTCCCAAAATTATATATTAAATCATATCCGTCTTTGTTGAATAAGTTTGTATTAAGTAATTTCCAAGTTTCAGAGAGAACTATCAGATCAAATTCTCTATCAAAAGATGTCAAAAAAATTTCAGTCTCATCAAAATTTTTGGAAATGCTTCTAATATTTTCATGAAAAATTGTGAAAGAGTATTCCTGTTTGGAACTGAGATTTTCATAATCATTCATATCTTCAACTACCTGTGTTTCGATAACAATTTCCTCTAAATTGTTAATATATGGATCCATAAACTATCTGAAATTTAATATCTAATAACAATTTTGATAATCATGGAATTAATTCCTAGAATTTTTGAGTTCTTCGATGTCAAATTCATTATTCACCATAACTGCTTTGTCGCCTTCAGTCTTCCTAACAAATATTCTACCATTTTTCCACCATATGAATTTAAAATTATCTGTTTCGAGTGTCTTTGCTTTTCCGAATAAAAACTTGTTCCAGCTTGTCATTGCCTCGTTAATATATATCATTGTTGGTATTTTTGTTGAAGTAATATCTTTTGTAGTTAGTTTACCTTTCAATTTGTAGTATTCTTAAGCTTTTTTTGGAATATCACTTCTCAAATCTTCAGTTTTAACCTCAACGATTAGAATTTTGGTATTAACTTCATTTCGTGGTAAAATACTCTGTATATTCAAGACTCCTGCATTAGTTATTTCAATTTTGATAGTTTTGAATATTTTTTCAATTATATCCATATCTTTCATTTCAGTTTGTTGTGGAATACCCTTGATTTCAATTTTTCTACCCAGTTGTTTTTGTTCTTGATCATCATTTTGTTGCTTGAGGAAATTGATTTCTTTTTTCATGTTCTTCAAATCGATTTGCATTTTTTCATTCTCCGCCTTCAGTTCATCCCTCTCTCTCTTTGTCTCTTTCAGCCAAGCTATTATTTCTTTATTTTCCAATTTTATTTCATCATACTCAGTTGAAAGCAAGTTTATTGATTATTGAATTCCGAGCATTAATTTGGTCAAGTTCTCAAATTTTCCATCAGCACAATCACGACTGGTTTGATTTGGGGTATATTGAGATAGAGAAATATCATTAGTTGATGTTATACTTTTGCAGTAATGACAAATCCATCGTTGTCCATTTGATTTATGAGCTTCCTTCAAAATAATTTCAAAATCTTTGTTCATCAACATTGAACACTTGAAGTGATACCATTGTCCACAAATTCCTTTACATTCAATGGCACTTTGATTCGTTTTAATATTTTGATTGAATTCTGCACATAGATCATTCGAAGTTCCAGAATTATTCTTATCTTGGGTTGAAATTAGAAAATTTTCCATTTTACTTACGATTTGTCTATTAGCGGTGGGATATTTGAGAGGTAAATAGTACACGAATTATTTAGATTGAATGTTAACATCGGTACATTTGTCCAACTTTCTCACAAAGCCAACTTCTTCAGAATTTGTCAATCGGAAGGAATGAATTATAATAAGATAAAACAACACTCAGCTGCAATTATTAATTCAACGGCTTTTCTCCAGTCAAATGAGTATAATGGAAAAAATTTAAGTGAAAAAATGATTTTCTCGAAAGTTATCGTGTTTACTGTGAACATGATATTCAAAAATCCATATGATATGGCATTGAAATTTTTTTGTTTTTATATAAAAAGTAATCAATAACATGAAGTGTTTTCCGTAAAAAAAATAATTTACCCGAAAAAAAGTAAATGAATTTGTTTATTGTTTTCAGAACTAGGTTAACAATCGGTAAGTGGGAAAGTAACGATAATAGAATTCAAAATTCCGAAACGAAATAATTTTGAAAGAAATCCCTGGGCAGAACGATTTTTAATTCGTGATATCAACGAAAATAATTCCACTTTACAAGGTTATACACATATCAGGAAGAAATGACCTTAAACAATTGTTTTTCGGATGGCACACCCAATATATAAGCGGTGAAAATGAGCAAGAACAAATCAAAGGAATCGTTGCCAGTGAATCTTCAGATATAATTGAAAATGATTGGAAATGACTACTGATTTTAGATGTTTTACACATATAGGTACCTACATGTTCGGCACATAGTAGAAATGATCAATAGTGTTGATTCCTAGGTTCTGTTTCATTATTAAGTTTTTATTTTTTCGTTTACTCTGTATATGTATACATTTTACTTCCGGTTGAGCCGCGTCTGGAATCGTTTTCTTTCCACTGGAGCCGTTCTCAAGACTTCTTCGCGACTTGGTGCCGAGGTCTAAGTCTCCTTAACCCCCAGCTCTCATCTTGACGAAGTGTAGACTGGTTTTGTGGATAGAGGGATGGTATGAGGGATGATATTTTTTTCATATGCAGATTCACACAGGAGATACGAATTAACATTCATTTTGAATTTTTCAAGTTTGTGAAGCCTCAGGGAAAACCTCTCTCGGTAAGAAGTTCCAAAGCTCAGCTGTTCTATTGAAAAAAGAGGTTCGACATGTCACCAAGTTCACAACAAAGAGGTGGGAATTCTGTACTCGTCGAGTCATCCGTGTATAGATATTGCCAAGGGTGGAACGATTGATATCAATTCAGACGAGCACCGACGTTGTTTAACCTGCGGTCGGACCCCATATGTAGGTCTGGTTTGAAAAGGAATAATTAAGGGATTTGTTCGACGGGATAGTAATGGTTTCCAGGAATTGGGAAGCCTTTGTGAGCCGTCTCGTTTGTTGGGGCTTTGAGGGCGTTTTTCAATTTCTATTGCTTCGCAAATTATTCCGGAGTGGAGTGTTTTTGCTGTGGCAACGGTTTTCGTGTTGTTGAAGTCAATCCAGAACCGGACACAAAATTGACTTGAAGTTACAGCGTGAAAATCGAATCCAACACATCCAAAACACATGGTATAGAGGTACTCTAAGAGAAGACTAGACTATAAAGGAGAAAATGACGCTAATCGAAGCTCAATATAATAATTAGTAACCGAGATAGATAGGATTGATCTTTCAGAACGAGTTGCGAGGCTAAATCAAGCAAGTGGGCATTTTAGTTTTCGAATGTTTTTAATACAAGTCTCGAAGATATGAAACAATTGTCAATCAGATGTCTACTCTTCTCACTTATTGTTTAGATAAGTGAAGTAAGATCAAAATTGTCTATAAGCAGGGTTCGAACGATATATATCATGATATCAAAGATAAAAATGATATCTTTGCAGGTCAATACCAAAATTCCTTACCTAAAATTGGCAAATATTAACCCCATTTAAGGCATCCTTTATTGCCCATGATTGTTAAAACCCACCTTTCTACACATTCTGTATATTTATTTTTGCCCTCAAAGGTTTAAATTTACTCTTGAGCCTTTGTAGGTGAAGTTGATCAATCATTTTCTGTACGTTTTCCGAATATTAAATTAAAGGCATGGCACAAGTAACGTAGTTTGAAATGTGTCCTTTTCGCGGAAATATATATATATATATATATATATAACTTTTTTATTGGTGAATCTGCCACCTTCATATTTCAGCAGAGCGTTACTGACTGGAATTGAAGAGAAATGACATATTCGAGTTGAAAAATTCGGACGTCGGGGGCGGTACAGCTCCAGCATTATTTTTATTAAGGACCCTGCCACCTTCATATTTTAGCAGAGCGTTACTGACTGGAATTGAAGAGAAATGACAGAGTTGAATTCAAAAATCTGGGCGTCGGGGGCGGTACAGCTCCAGCAATATTTTTATTAAGGACCCTGCCACATTCATATTCCAGAGAGCGTTACTGACTGGAATTGAAGAGAAATGACAGAGTTGAATTCAAAAATCCGGGCGTCGGGGGCGGTACAGCTCCAGCAATATTTTTATTAAGGACCCTGCCACAGTCATATTTCAGCAGAGCGTTACTGACTGGAATTGAAGAGAAATGACAGAGTTGAATTCAAAAATCTGGGCGTCGGGGGCGGTACAGCTCCAGCAATATTTTTATTAAGGACCCTGCCACATTCATATTCCAGCAGAGCGTTACTGACTGGAATTGAAGAGAAATGACAGAGTTGAATTCAAAAATCCGGGCGTCGGGGGCGGTACAGCTCCAGCAATATTTTTATTAAGGACCCTGCCACATTCATATTTCAGCAGAGCGTTACTGACTGGAATTGAAGAGAAATGACAGAGTTGAATTCAAAAAACTGGGCGTCGGGGGCGGTACAGCTCCAGCAATATTTTTATTAAGGACCCTGCCACATTCATATTTCAGCAGAGCGTTACTGACTGGAATTGAAGAGAAATGACAGAGTTGAATTCAAAAATCCGGGCGTCGGGGGCGGTACAGCTCCAGCAACTTTTTTATTGGCGACCCTGCCACCTCCATATTTCAGCAGAGCGTTACTGACTGGAATTGAGGAAAATGACAGAGTCCAATTCAAAAATCCAGGCGTCGGGGGCGGTACAGCTCCAGCAATATTTTTATTAGGGACCCTGCCTCCTTCATATTTCAGCAGAGCGTTACTGACTGAAATTGAAGAGAAATGACAGAGTTGAATTAAAAAATCCGGGCGTCGGGGGCGGTACAGCTCCAGCAATATTTTCATTGAGGACCCTGCCACCTTCATATTTTAGCAGAGCGTTACTGACTGGAATTCAAGAGAAATGACAGCGTTAAATCAAAAATCCGGGCGTCGCACAGTGGGGCAGGATTTCCAAAACGTTGGCAAAAAATCAAGAAATGAAAATCAATTTCGGGGAATTATTTTGTATAGAACACATGGTTTAATCAACTTTTGAACAGTTAGTTGCTTATTATATCGTGAACATTTCATAAAACCAGATATGGAAGCTTCAACTTCAGGTAAGTGACGATAATTTTACTATTTATATGTTACAATATATTTGAAATGAGTAGGTCAATGATGCATTTTCACATCAGATGTTGAAAGTGTTGATACTATTGCATGTCTCATATATATTTTGGAACTTTTTTCATTGAGCTCCACCAGATACCGCTTCCATTTCATATTCTTCCGGAAGCTTTAGGAGTCCTTTTTGAAATGTACTACCCTTTTTTTGCCTTTTCTTGCCTTTTAACTCAATATGACATTAATTTATGAGTAGTTTTGACGCATAATTAACAGTGAAGCAACGTATCCCGCCCCGGGGTCCATAAAACTAGCTTGTTTATAATATTTTCTTTGTTCGATTCATTTTTATAGAGAGAGAGTTGTATTGAATGAAAAATAAATTGTTTAATTATTATAATAATAATTGGCGGCCCAAAATGCTATCCTAAAAATATTTCAAATTTGAATTCTATCATGCAGTCTTTCATTCGAGAAGCATCGATAAAATACATTTTTTTCAATAGAATCGAAGGAATTGAGTGAGATTTACAGTTCACAGAACTAATAGGAGTTTTTCTTTCATTTTTTTAGGTCCTCCCACCACTCGTCTTGATCTAGTAAACATCATGAAAAGGTGTGGGAGCGGGAGTCTCGAACACCAATTCGAGTGTTTAACATTGGAATTACCTATATTATTAAGTGATGAAAACAGTAGGAAAATGTTTACATTATTCAAATCAAAATTCAAATCCCGATGGAACAAGGCTTCCCGTACATATGACGTTTTCATAGCCAGAAACAAGGGATGGCTAGAGACAAATTACTGTTCTCATCCCCAAGTCAATACAACTCCATCAAGTCGTGGTCGCGGTCGGCCAGAGAAGGATTTCGAATTTAGTTCTGAAAGATCAAAGAGACTCAAAACCCAAATAATGCGAGAGTCAACATCAGGAGCTGTACTGAGCTTTGCCGCTCAAATGAATTTGAGGTCTGAAGGTAAATCTGACGCTTCTCAAGTTATAAAAGATATCACTACAACTACCCCAACAAGAGCATCAAAATATAAGGCTGCATACCAAAAGTGAGTAAAATCCAAGTCGGACTGTTCTATGTTAGGAGAAGATGCTCTTGCCGTATTAATTGGTGGAAAATTATCGCGGCACCAATATGACGTAGTGAGGACAAGTGCTCCGGATAGATTCCCATCGTACAAGGTAGTACAAGGTGCTAAGAAAAATTGTTACCCTGAAAATATCAAAGCGACAGAAACATCAGTAGAAGTACCTTTACAGGATCTACTGAACCACACTGTCCTCAGATTACTGCAAAGTATCGAGGAAGTTGTTGCTACTCATGTTGTAGACTCGGAGTTAGATCAATTTTGTTTATTCACAAAATGGGGTTTTGATGGATCATCAGGACATAGCTCCTACAAACAAGCCTTCTATGGAACAGATGCCAGCGATTCTGCTGTATTCATCACATGTATGGTTCTAGTCCGCTTGACATGTAAAAAAAAGTTGATATGGCAAAATCCGAGTCCTGCTTCGACTGTATACTGCCGACCAATAAACATGGAATTTATTAAAGAATCCACACAACTTTCACTTGCAGAGAAGAATAGAGTAGATAATGAAATCAATGATTTAACAAATTCTACAGTACTAGTGCAAAATAGAAATGTAACAGTGGCCCACAAATTGATCTTCGCCATGATTGATGGAAAAGTTTGTAATGCGCTTACGGATACGTCTTCAACACAGAAATGTTTCTTATGTGGCGCAACATCAAAAATGTTTAATAACATAGAAGACATGATTAGCAGACGCGTAAACACTGAGACACTGAAATTCGGTTTGTCAGTATTGCATGGATGGATTCGCATGTTTGAGTGTCTGCTTCACATTGCGTATAAATTGCCAATAAAGAAATGGCAGGCTCGAGGAAACGACAAAGATATAGTGGCCAAAAATAAAGCCAGAATTCAGAAAGAGTTCAAAGATCGCTGTGGTCTAATTGTCGACACTCCCAAGCCTGGTTTTGGAAACACCAACGATGGTAATACGGCAAAGAGATTCTTTAAAAATGCGGAATTGTCAGCAGAAATAACAAAAATTGACTTGGTGTTAATAAAAAAAATTCATATCATAATGATAGCTGTTGCAAGTGGTTTTGAAATTGATGTTGACAGATTTCGATCTTATGCTCATGAGACGGCTAGATATTTTACCTCTTTATATCCTTGGTACAATATGTCACCAACTATGCATAAATATTTAATACATGGACCTGAGATCATATCCTGTGCACTACTACCTATTGGACAGTTGAGTGAGGAAGCTCAGGAAGCACGTAATAAGGATTTCAAAAGATACAGGGAACATAATTCCAGAAAGTGTAATAGATCCAAAAGTAATACAGATGTTTTCAACTTATTTTTGGTCAGTAGCGATCCAGTCATTACAAGCAAAAGGAAAATCAAAAAGAGTAAACATGAAAACATTCCAGTTGAAGCTCTGCAATTGCTGAAAGTATCATTTCCATTTGATTCTTTATCAGGTGAAGAAGAGGAGGATAAAGAAATTGATGATGACACCGATTCTGATTTCTAAATCAAAATATTTATCGGACATGGTTATTTTCATTGGAGAAAGTTATTTATTCATTATTAAAATTCTTAATTCATAGTAACCGTGATTTTTTTTCAGATAACATTCATTCTCTGTTGGGAAACAAACCCTTTTCGAAGTTATTTTACATATTTATTTTAAATGGGCATCATTGTACCTCATAAATGATTAAAATAATAATTTCTACGGATAAATACCGTTTTCGATTTTTTGCCAACTTTTTGGGAATCTTGCCCCACTGTGCGTCGGGGGGGGGACAGCTCCAGCAATATTTTTATTGATTTATTAAGGACCCTGCCACATTCATATTTCAGCAGAGCGTTACTGCGGACTGGAATTGGAGAGAAATGACAGAGTCGAATTCAAAAATTCGGGGGCGGTACAGCTCTGCTGAAATATGAATGTGGCAGGGTCCTTAATAAAAATATTGCTGGAGCTGTACCGCCCCCGACGCCCGGATTTTTGAATTCGACTATGTCATCCCAAATAGCACACGACGTCCTGAAGACGAACCATTTATGTCCCAGTTACGTCGATACGTCCCGGAACGTACGGGAGACATTCGAAGAACGTACATTTCCGGATGTTTCATGTATGTACTATATAGACGTCCCATGTAGGTACATATTTCGTCCCGTTCCAATCGGAATGTAATGAAAACGTACATGCTTATAAGTACTATGTACGTACTGTAGTAAGTGTCCCGGGTACGTTCATAATAACTCCTTTTCAGGTACATACCTACATTTCGGAACGAGTTAGGGACATACCAATGACGTGCTTTTTTGATAATTCCTTGTACATACTGTTTATAAGTATCATTGACGTACATGTTTGGAAGGACTATGCACGTACTGTTTGGACCTTCCAGGTGCGTACATATTGGGTCCCTTTCAAAATCGTATCTTTTGAGGATCATAGTGATGACGTACATTTTTGGGAATCGTATGTATTTGGACGTCTCCTTGACGTACGCCAAGAAACCTACTGTACATTCAGCTAGATCCCCTCAAGTCTAGTGTGGGCCAAAAAAGTACGAACTAGAAACGTCCCACATACGTACATTACCGTCCCTGTCAGGTAGGCCCAACGCGCTATCCCAAGTAGCACATCATATGGTGACTTCAAGTTAGTTACCTATGTTCGAGACAACATTAATTTTTTTTAGGAAGTTCAGTAACAATGAAAATACATTTGAAAAAACACTGAAGGATCACTCTCTCATATGCGATGGCGATGTGGAATATATCACACTTGCTGTGCAAAAAGTTCTGGCCGTATTTTCTGGTATTGCAATTCACCACGTCGATATTTCAATTTTTCCAATTTTTTTCAGGAATAATTCATCATGAATATTGCATTACCAATATTGGTTTATGTTCAAATATTTTAAAGTCATCACTCTCAAAATCCCGATACCCCTTTCAGTTGTGATTCGAAAATGACGAGTTGAATATTTTTATTTTACTTTGAAAACGATATTCAAGCATTATCAGAATTTGCAAATCTATATTGCAGTATTATGCCAATATGCCACCTAATGTGATAATTCAATATTTTATTCTACGCTCCCAATGTCGAATGCACATCTATATACTTTTACTCTTCTTTAGAAACAAGTCTCTCCGTACCGTAGAGCGTTGTAGTGGTAAACAGTGAAATATTCAAAGTGAAGGTCCGGGTTCAAGTCCCGCAGCAGCCAGAGTTTTTTCCAGGTTAGTATTCGGTAAGGACATGTGCATGAGTGAAATTTTCAAGTTGACTAATTGGTAAAGAAGAAATGAATAATTCCGAATATGAGAACTGAGCAGTGACATCACTTGAATTCATTTTTTTCGTCGATATATCATTAACAAGAAGGTACGTTTTCGGAATGTCCCAAACAGTTCCCCTTTCTGTACATTACAGGTCCTGTGTGGACTAGAAAAGTACGTACCTGGGATGACCGACTATGCGGAAACGGTAAGTTCCAGGGAGGTCTTATGTACGTCTGTCGGAGACTAAAGTACGTCCCAAATACGTACAATATATCCTCAACGTACATATGCAGTACGTCCACTGGACGTACTTGTGCTATCTGGGATTTCTCTTCAATTCCAGTCAGTAACGCTCTGCTGAAATATGAAGGTGGCAGCTGATTTCCCAATGAAAAAGTTGCTGGAGCTGTACCGCCCCCGGACGTTGCCACTCTCAGAATTTTCCAATGGTCCCTTCTATTTTTCCCGTTTCGAAACATAATTATCATTTGCAAAAGCCTCGTCACTGTTTCAAGATGATAGGGAAATTTTTTTAATATTGCCGATCGTTATTGCTAAAGTTACCGAGATCTTCTTTTTTATGTCTTTGGGATAGAAGAGCACACAATCAGCACTAGGTTAACAGAAATTAGCCTTCTAGAAATGTCTTGATTCAAGGACAACGTAACGTAATTAATGAACCTTTGGTTGCGAGAGAAAAAAATCATATTAATTGCCACCCCTGCATATCAAGTTGGGGCTTATGAAGCAATTTGTAAAGGCTTTAGATCAAGATGGACTTTGTTTCAATTACTTGTCGCATAAATTAGCTTACAAAAACTGAAAGCTGGAATATTTGATGGACCACAGATAAAGCAGCTTATTAAAGATCCACAATTTACAATAAACGAGATTGATTCCAATACTTGGTGTTCATTGGTTAAACTAGTACAAAATTTTCTTGGGAATCATAAAGCAAATAATTACATGCAATTAGTGAAAAATATGCTTTCCAACTTTGAAACTCTTGGTTGTAACATGATCATAAAAGATGCATTAAGTGAAGAACAAGGAGAAAGATTTTATCAGGACATTAAAACTATGGAAAGTCAAGGAAGATGGGACCACATGATGGCCGACTAATGTTGGAGTCTTCAGCGATATTGTTCTGGTGACCGGCATGCTAGAAAACTAGAAAGGCGTATAAAAGAAAATTCTCAAGTGATACGCGATGAATTTTATTTATGTATATCCCTGCTTTTTCATGTCCATATGTAATAAAGATAATAACCCACATATATTTTTGTTTTTTCAATGGTAGTACCGTAGTAGGAGTGAATAATAAAATAGTAATATTGTAAAATGTATATAAATTGAAAAATAAGATTAATTTATTTGAAAAAGCGCCAATATTACGTATCTCAAAAACTATACCTACCTAAAAACA
Source organism: Zygogramma bicolorata (assembly GCA_032362365.1). Lineage (NCBI taxonomy): Eukaryota > Metazoa > Arthropoda > Insecta > Coleoptera > Chrysomelidae > Zygogramma > Zygogramma bicolorata. The sequence goes on from JAVJAQ010000145.1 coordinate 277,099, forward strand.
ACTCTAAATAATTGCAGGCACCAAATTGGCTGTTGGTTTTTGTAATCAACTCAGAACCCGTCACATGGCGTTGACGGAAGCATTAGCAGAAAGGGAAATCCCCTATCTGATTTTGAGTCGCTGTGTTTGTGTGATTCCCCGATTTTGAATCTGTATTTTCCCTAAGTTCAATTCTGTTGTTCAAGTCGAAACAAGGGAAATCGCATCGTAAAGGCTTTTTACTATAAGTTAGCGGGAATTTGTTGTTGTTTTTGAAATTCTTTGATATCCAAAGAACAAGCATTCTATTTATTTTTCATTTATCTCGGTCTCACGATGAACCTTCGATTGGCCTCCAAAAATAAGTTTTTTTGTCTGGTTCTTGTTAACTTTTTATTTATCAGACAAGTTGTTAGATTGTTTATTTTTTGGAATATATTTTAGTATTTAGAACTGTTGTATTTAAATAATTTATATCATTTAATATAATTTCTGTACAATATGGCTTTCAACCGAGCTGAAAACCCTTTTTGATCTCTTCTTCGAATCCAACGAAAAACAAACTGAGGATAAAAAATGAAATTAGAAACAGCATTGTTACCCTAAACCAAAAACTCACAGAGGCACAGGGGCCCTATTCTTGAACCACACGTTCGCTGAACGCATACGTTTTTGCTAGGCAGAGACCAATCAGATTTGTCGTAGCTTAGCGACAGCGTATAAGCAGAACTGCGAGTGATTCAAGAATCACACTGTACGTGCATTACCTTACACAGATTCAAGTATATTTGGGGAGCTGAGAATGCCACCTGGAGCATTCATAGATTGCGTTCACAAATTGGAACAAATATTTGGCTCAAAATCTAAAAAAGTATACACAGGAGTTTCTGTCTCGAGTTCTTATTTGAAATACAGGTAATTGTATACAATTTCTCAGTTCAAATATGGATATAATCTGACATTGTCGAGGTCATAGGATTTTGACCCACAAAGATCAAAGGTTCCGACAAAGCTGTCGTTTCTGGTAGGAGATTATGTTTTCACTGTTAATACCACTAGTGCTTGAATTATTTCCGGAAATTTTTTCGAGCTCACGAATATTTTGAAAAATATCCCGAGCCGAAGTACACCTCAATTCAACGCTAAAATATTTGCCCACTATTCACAAGCCATCCTTATTGGTTTATGTAATTTCGAATATTTATTTTCAATATTTAAAACTGTATATTGAAAAGGTATTCCGAGAAGGAAATAATAAATATATAGGTCCTGATATAGTGTGAGGTTGCAGTTAAAAAAGGGGCCAAATTTTTATAGGATCTAGTTTGACGCCTCCAGGTAAGTGGTTGTATCTTGCAGCCTCCATAAAATATTGAGTCCCTCACTAGAGCCAATGATAGAATTGGTAGCTTAATGCTGCCAGCCTGACGAGTGGCTTGTGGTGTCTAGATTCGCAATGTCTTTGTTGTGTTTCTTGATTGAGCAACCTGTTGCCATGATAATGATTACAAGAACTGTTTTTATTTTATGTTTTGTAAAAAGAAGTTACAGGGGTCACGTATTTTGCCTTTGGACATATATTTCAATGCACGTTTTGGCAATTCAAATAGTGACTTCGTCAGAGAATGAGATTTCATATATTAGATGATCTTCCACTAAACAGCGGTAGAGACTATACTTTGGCTGTAGAAAGACCCCAAAGTTCAACTGAAGTAACTCTATAACAGCATAACACCTAGAGGAAAGTTTTTGCATAAAAATGTTCATCAAATATTAATCTATTTGGATGCTAGAAATTTTATGTTATTACTGTTTTTTTATGATCTCATCGCCCATGACCAGCTCGTCTATTTTTCCCTCGTATGGCATAATTTCAGTTTATGCCAATTTAATGGGTAAACTGATTTGGAATGAATGTTTTTCCGCTGACGCTGGAATATAGTAAATAGTACTTTCGGCAACTAATATGTGTACGAAATGTTGAACTGTTCGTTTCGACTCTCAGACCGGAGTCTTTATCAAGAACTTACATACATATCCCCATCAAAACCGCAATTCAACCAATCAACCCCCTTGCGAGTTGACCAGCCAAATCAGAGAAAATAAATATATAGCTCGAAGGCGAACAGGGCTGTCGAACTAGTCACTGGCGATACATTTATTTGTAATAAAAAAATCAGTTAGGCTTATTTTCACCAACTCAATCATTTTTGCTAATATGGAAATAAGATTGATGAACTATGTCCCTGTAGTCCTCAAAGGTTGGAAAATTCCATATGATGCGGACTATACTCACACTGCAAAAGCGAAACATACAGTTGATAATAGAGCATGAAACACACAATTAGATTTATGAGATGGCTTTATATTCCACATGGTAAAATTCTACATTAGTCCGTCGCCAAGCATTAAGAACTTTTTTTGGACTTGCGTATTTCGGTCTCCTGAACAAAAAATTGAAATGAGTTTTTTGGCGGTCTCAACTAGTTTCGGAGATATGGCCTTCAAAGACAGAAAAAACTAGGTTAACGCATATGTATGTTTTTCAGCCAATTCCGCTCGAGATTCCTTCTTTCTTTCAGTACAATATACATATTCTATACCACCTTCATCACTTTTTAACCAAATTATAACGCGATGCGCGTTCGACTGTTTTGTTATCATCGAGTTCCTATGAGGAATCATTTTTTATGTAATTTGGTTGAAAAGCGATGAAGAAGGTGGTAAAGATTGTGTATATTGTGCTGTAGACAGGAATTTCGAGCGGAAATGGCTGAAAAAAAAACATATGCGATAACACCGTTTTGCCTGTCTTTGGGCACCACATCTCCGAAACTAGTTGAGACCGCCGAAAAATTCATTAATTTTTTTTCAGGAGAGTGAAATAAGTTTAGAAAAAAATTCTAACGCTTGGCGGCGGACTAATATAGAATTTTACATTCCGAATAATTAGTCCCATTATCATATGTCATTAAAATTTGAATCTCACCATCACATCATTTACTTTTTGCATCAGTTCTTTTGTTCTCTGTTCCAACTTTTCATTCTCCTTACGATATTCATCCTCTTTTCTCAACAAATCAAATTCCATTTCACTATTTTTATGCTAAAATATTCAAGTACTATCATGCAAAATAATTGTTTACACCGAGGAGGTTGCTGAAATGCTGACACAACAATATGCTTAATACTGTTTTGTTTACATACATCATGTTATCTCCATAGTTACTGTAAACACAGGAAGTCTCCCATTAATAACTATGGAAACACCGTCAGTGAATTCATGCAAGGATACCAACTTTAAATCATAAATTTTGTTTTTTTATTATATTTAGAGATACAAGTAGTATCTCTATTTGTTTGAAAGTTTGAATCAGTTGAATCAAATTTTTGTTCGGGGATTGAGGGTAATCAAAAAAAACTTAAATCATTACATTTTTATTCATATATAAACTATCATAATACATCCTGGGTAGAAATAGTCCAAATAATGGTATTGTATTTAATCCTTACATTTTTTAAATCTTATAAAAATAGAAACAACCAGAGGTTTAGTCATTATATGATTAGAATTCTTAAAATAATGTATAAGATAAAATTAATTTCCAGCAAACATCAACAAAACAATAACTATTTGTGTTTCAACTCAACTGAATACTTTCTTTGGCTAACATATATCACTCTTCAATTTTTCAAATAAATAAAAACAAACTGGGGCGAGCCAACATAATATAAGAATCCAAATTAATGATTAGGTAGTACCTAGTTCAATTGAAATTTATTAGGAGTTTTGAAATGTAGTAAAATATTTTAGATATAAAGGCCTCGACCCATGTTTCATCACTAACTGAATACTTTTCTGGGTTGACTATTACATGAGTACACTATATTTGCGTGGTTAGATGAAAACAAAATCGTAAGTGGATTCAGCACTGTAAATGATCAATATTGACTTATATTTTCTAGAAATGACTGCATTTTTGAAAAAGTTCAATAACAATTAAACATTATTGAAATTGAATACAGCACAGTGGAAAATAAAAATTTCACAAGAAGAGGTTGGAAATCCAGTACCAAATATATTTCATTTTCCAATCTAATCACGGGCTAATATAATGAATCAAATATTTATAATATGTGTTGAGCATCCAGTTTAAAATCTCACAATATATTCAATATAATAATCGGAGCTATTAGAAGGTGTGATACTAGTGCTGTTTGGGTCAGCAGTTATAACCCTAATAACTAACAAAATATCCTCACTTGATAAATCAGGTATGTTTTTCTGAAACACCACTGAGCTCAAGCCACACCTTCTATGATCTACGTTGTAACTCAGTGCTACCTGTAAGTAGTTGGCCCTTATTTTGATATATCTTCTCACCTAATGAAATGAATGAATTTTGAGAAACATTTCAGGCTAATGATTCCGATGAAAAAGTTTTTTTTTTAATATTTGCATTATTTGTCTCACAATCACAATTGAAAAATATAAGAAATGAAAATACTTTTTTTTCAATTCCTATTCCCAAACGAAACAAAACTATTGTGAATTTCTGATCTCAATTAGGTACAGCTTATCCAATCCATCTTAGCACAGAATTGATTACATTTATACCCAGCAATCTCTATGAAGTATACCAAGATAAAAATACACCTAACAAATGTGCTCACTGTGTTGAAGTTTATTCCTGGAAAGTGTTTTTTTGTTCATCATGGTCTACACTTCCAAAGTGCAACTAGAAAAGTAGTTAGTGCCAGGATGGATTGGATGAGCTGTACTTCGCAAGATTCACAGAGCAAATGATGCAAATTACTCAAAGACTTAAACGGGATATATATAAATATATATATATATATATAAATCAACTTACATGGAAATAGCTTGTGTAGCGATTCAGAGTAAGTAGCAGTTGTCCCCTTATGAGAAATTGTCCAAAGTCGTAGAGTGGCTGGTTTCTTTCGATCACTCTTACATATTTATTTATATTACCCAGTGCCATTCTGACCTCAAATTGAAGCTGCTTGAATTCTTCCGAATCTCTCTCTAATTCTATTTGTGTGCTCCAGGAATTGGAGCTCATGCCATGTTTGTTCCAACTCTCGGGCACCCAGTTTAGAATGGCTCCTTCCATTGTTTACTATTTATGAAATATTCATATTTTAGTGGAAATATTTTTTTATATATATATACTTGCCTTACTGCGTTATATATTGCGAATTGAAGAATTGCCTAACTCAGCGAACTCGTCTGCTAAATGTTCACAAAGGAAGTTCTAGAAAACCAAAGCGCTGGAGTTCCCCCAACGCCGACTGAAACTAGGGGAAGTGGAGGTGGAGAAAATAGATGCGTTCGGATATTCTTCTTCTTCTTCTTCGTTTGTTTTCTTGGTTTTCTGACTCAACTGTCGTGTTTTCTCGAGTGAAAACAACCTTGAATGCGAGGTCATAAGTTATTTTGTCACCAATCTTGTGAATAGAAAGTTAAATCATAAGGAAATAAGAACTGCCATCTTTAAAAAAATAATGCCTGAGTGTTCCGTTCAAGGATTCAATGAAATTTGACAACACTTGTTCAATAAATGTTTGCGCTAAAATTATAGTTTTTACAATCCAACTAAACACTTTGAAGACATTCTCAAAAAACTGCACTTGAATGATTCCCTACCATTCTTCTTCTGGATGAAAGTTTTTTTAAATGACTATAAATGGCGAGTTTTTAAATGATTCGATGAGTAATCCGGTTAAACCGGTTAATTGGTATATTTGAACCTTTCTTGCGTTTCCATTGGTTAGACCAGACAACCAGAAATTAGGCATTTCAGATACTTGTCAAATGAAGAAATGAGCCATTACGATGGCATCTGCCCCCCAGAAACTTTCGTTTGTGTTTGTTTTTTTTTTCGAAAGAGTGTGATTTCCATAGTAAAACCAAAAAAGATTTACGTATTACGAACAAGAAGCGCATCTCACAAATTCGACAAATACAACCTGAATGCGCATGTCTACCAGCAATGTAGTTTACTGGCTTACTGTTTTTTCCTGGTAGTCTTGCGTAGTCGCGAGAAAAATAGCGTGGAGGTCATGAAATTCTGTAGTTGTGGGTACCACAGGATAAGCAGCTGTGTAGCGGCAAGTGTCGCTTCTTGTTCGTTATACGTAAATCTTCTTTGGTAAAATTGTTATTTGCCCCTCAGAGATCAATAAGTGATGTGGAATGTCTAATTGTTGGTTGATATCATTACATTAGACATAACCACATGAAGAAAGACTCGTTTATTCCTATTCATAGATGGGAAAGAGACCGTCCGCGTCTAACAGCTTACAGCGCTTAAAGCCGCTGCACAAAATTTTACAGTTTTCCATGGTGAAATGTAAAATTTTGTTAAGCGGCTTTAAGCTGTTAGACGCGGCCACTGAGCGGAGATCAGCTGAACACAGAGCGCCAGGGTTGTTAATGGCTACACAATTGTATTTTGTAGTTCGCAATAGTTTTGGGTATCTAACTATACCGCTTCACTACACTGATCTTGTTCAACAATTTTCTACACAATCCGCTGATTTACTATACCAAATGCTACACCCTGGATATGTTCCACATATCGTTTCAGTTAACCAGAGCGGTTCTTTCTCTCACTCTGTGATACTGGCCGAATCCATCCGAGAGATAAAACCACTCTGGTTAACCGAAACGATATACGGAACATATGCTATATTACATTATTCTCTATCTCTCTCTTTCGCCTATTAGAATTCACATTCTTATTTCGTGATCCATGAGAAAACACAGAATGTGTTCTGTAGAAAAGCTCCCGTGACCTTGTTGGCGTCAAATGCCAAGATTCAAATGACACTATAAGGGCATCATGGCCCACGGATAATAGAGTATACGGTCGTTCAATGCCACGTCATTGACTTGTACATCTCACAGGGTAACCAATCAGATAACATGATTGTCAGCCGGTGTCATTTTTAAACTTCAGCCCTGCTCAAATCATGTTTTCTGATTGGTTACCCAGTGACATGTACAAGTCAATGACGTGGCATTGAACGACCGTATACTCTATTATCCGTGATCATGGCCCACCTCTTCAGGTTGACTGACAGTCATTCGATATCTGGGGCCTGATTTTCAAACAGTAGAGGAGATGGACACTCACTCGAGAGAGATGAACGTTCCCCTCCCAGTGTTTTTCTCCTAATGGGGAAGATGACCCAAAGCTTTTAGTAGGTGGCAGTACGACTGCATGTGCCTAACGAGTATTTTGCAGGTTATGTTTTATTTTTATTTTAATGAATATTTTCAAAAGATACTAAAGAATCATAAGGATGTTTTCTCCAACCGATAGATATGGATGTTTGTCTGTACCAGAACTGAAAAGTTTGTTGAGGGAACGTGGTGGAGCCCTCAAAGGAAAAAAAAAAGATCTGAGTGAAAGGTAAAAAATTCAAACTGATTACAGAGGTGTTTCGTTAAAAATCATCATAATAACCATCTACTACCCCTGCTACGTTCTTTTGTAAGTGACTGGAGCATAATCTAGAATGTTCAGAAGCCTGAAAGCTCTTTCTTTTCAGGGCTACTTCCCACTGCTTTTAAGTTTTGTTCCTTTTGGAAATAAATGCGTATCTACATTTTTACATCCGAATGCACTACATAAGACCATTTTATGTCGATTTCAAATCTTCATATTCTTAATTATTACAAAGAAGGGACGTTTAATGTTTTGAATTGTTGTCATTTGACTTGAGAGGCTGTCAAAGGTACATGCAGTGGTGGCGCTCCTAGTGGTAGAGTTTTGCAGCCGTCAACCGTCATCCCCATTACGTGATCATTCCGTATTTTGAAATGCGTGGGAAGACGCCATTTTGACTCATTTACGTTCAGTCGTTCAGTTCGTTCCTTATGATCTGTGACCTTACGGCAGTTAGTAGTTTGAAGTTTAAGCAGAGTTGTTGAGTTGACAGATTATTTAATAATGGAAGAACGCACAAGACAAATATATGTCATCCAAAGCCAGAAGATATATTTGGAGTTCATGAAAAAACACCCGAATTTACAATCAGGGAAATTTACAGAGAGTAAATCGATACGAACGACAAACCTGAGTATATGGCCTCGCTGAGATACGAACACAACCACAGAGCTGTCATCAAATTCTTTAACTTATGCATTTGAAGCAAAATCTCTCTCGATATTTGTGTTTCTCTCGGAATCAACCGAGAGAGACGGCGAGGAATGTTCCCTCGATTTCAAAATGCATAGCTCCGTCGAATGACATTTCACTTTCTATTGGTATGAGAGTTCACCCGATTTGAAAATCAGGCCCCTGAAGTTAAGCAACGCCGAGCGCGGTTAGTACTTGGATGGGTGACCATACAGGGAAATACCGTGTCGAAAGCCCGTACAGCTGCAACGGAATAGCATATCATAGCTCGCAGACAATATATCAATGAGCACAAGATATATTGAGGATATGCCGTCCTTCGGAGGGGACGTAAAGCCGTCGGTCCCGAGTCCATGGATGTTGGGCTCGTTAAAGATCCCTACCTCTGGATGGAATACCAGAGGGTTCGGCAAAATTTCCGGTTGGGGGAAGTGTGCTCACCGGCGTCGGTGATTGGCCTTGGTAGCGGAAATAGGCCGACGTTAAATAAAGAATTAAAAAAAATGACATTATATGTATCTCTCTCGCTTTCTCTCATTGTGTAGCCGTTTTTCCCTTTCTTTCTAAAGCCTACAATGTCACGTGACCCTATGTGCCACTGGCGCCAACATTTAAAATGGAAAATTTGTGTATTTCCAATCTCTTTCTCTCTAGGTTTAGAATAGTTGCACAGTTACATTATTAGTTCTATACCAAGATAGACTGCAATTTGTTGGGTTTATATATATATATATATATATATATATATACTATATATATATATATATATATATATATATATATATATATATATATATATATATATGCTACCAATCGGGTTGTTCCGTAGGGGAGACCGGGGATGGTTGGCTACAGGGGTTGGTTGACACATGCCTTATATTTCATAAACTTGCCACTAGAGTACAACGTCGAACTACATGATTGTAGACTGACTTTGCCTCAGTTACTTGTGAGAAGGTGACGAGTGCAGTCGTGTTTTTTTTGACACAGTAAGTACTTGAGGGTTTTTTCATCGTCCGAGTAAATAATCGATCTTCACTTTGAATTGTTGTTATGTAAATATGAATGATTTTCTTAAAACTTTTGTATATGTGTTCTTATACCTAACTTATAAGCTGTCATTTCATACATTGGTTTTTATCAAATATAGCTGATATGACGAGTGGTATTGTTTGAAATATTTCAAAACTGAATGGGGATGGTTGGCTCAGAGATCTTGGGGTAGGTTGGCATACTGTGCCAACCAACCCCATAGGCGGTAAAAGTTATACAATGAATTTTTTTTAGTCAACATGGTTAGAAATCCGAGAAGAAAGAGTTCAAGAGCGAGTCAACCTCATGATATTGTTTTGAGGGCAATAAAGGAGGTTAGGCAAGAGAAAAGAAGTATCAGAGCTACTGCTATGAAATATGACATTCCATTCCGTTCTCTTGCAAGATATTGTGCTAAGATCTCAGATGATAACCTTAATGATGCCCATGAATTTGAGAAACTCATTGGCTACCAACCAAATAGAAAGGTATACTTTTGTCTGAAATTTTAACAGTTTTATAGTTTTGTTATATTTTCAGATATTCTCAACATCCGAAGAAGATGATCTGTGTAAATATCTGAAAAAGGCTGCAGACATGTATTTTGGACTCTCTCCGAAGGAAGTGAGAAAATTTGCATATCAATATACTGTGTATTTGAAGAAAAAAATACCCAATTCTTGGAAGGAACCTACAATGGCCGGTCCCGATTGGTTTTCCGCTTTTTTGAAAAGAAATTCCAGTTTGTCAATTCGCACTCCTGAAGCGACCAGTTTGGCTCGAGCCTCAGCATTCAATGTCCACAACGTCAATGCTTTCTTCGACAATCTACAGAAAGTAATGGACCGTTATCACTTTGAAGCATGTGATATATGGAATATGGATGAAACGGGGATCACCACCGTTCAAAAGCCCGATCGTGTTGTTGCACGAAAAGGTTTTAAACAAATTGGAAGAATTACTTCAGCTGAGAGAGGTACTCTAGTGACTATGGCCATATCGGTTTCAGCAATAGGTAACTCTACTCCCCCGTTTTTTGTTTTCCCACATGTCCATTTTAAGGACCATTTTTTAAATGGTGCGCCCGCAGGAAGTGCCGGTTCAGCGAACCCTTCGGGTTGGATGCAAGAAGCACAATTTTTGGAGTTCGTTAAACATTTTGTTAGAAACGTCAGATGTTCGAAAGAGCATCCAGTCTTGTTGTTATTAGACAACCATGACTCACATCTTTCGATAGAGGCACTGAACTTTTTAAAAGATAACGGTGTGTGTGTTCTTTCATTTCCTCCACACTGCAGTCACAAATTACAGCCTCTCGATAGAAGTGTGTATGGGCCTTTCAAAAAATATGTAAATACAACCTGTGATGCCTGGATGAGGAACCATCCAGGTTCTACAATGTCAATTTATGATATCCCGAGTATTGTGAACACATCACTTCCTATGGCAGTCAGTCAGATGAATATCATCAATGGTTTTAAAGTGTCAGGAATATTTCCGTTCAATCGATTATGTTTTGATGACTCAGAATTTCTACCTAGTGCTGTAACAGACCGACCAGAGCTGAAAGACCGCACTCCGGAGGAAGAAAGTGATGAACGAGCACCAAATGATGCCATAGAAATTGAACAAGAACTCATTCAAATACCAGCTGGTGTGAAGGTTGACACATCTCTAACGTCACCGCTGGAGATCCTTAGACCATTGCCCCAAGCCCCCCAAAGAAAAAATACAAAGAGGAATAATAGAAAGAGGAGATCAACAGCTATATTAACTGATACTCCTATAAAAAACGCCCTTGAAGAGGAGAAAGCTGCTGCCAAAAGAAAACGGGAATTGAGAGAAAACAAAACAAGTAAGAATGTAAAGTTGAACCAGAAGAAACGACAGATGAGGAGTCCGATAATGTTGATATAAGCGACGAAGAAGATGTGGACTGGGCTGAAATTAATCCTGATGATTTCGAGGAGATAGATAGGAATCCTAGTAAAGATGATTTTGTTTTGGTAAAATTACTGGACAAAGAAAATAACCGCTCAAAGGGAAAATATTTCATTGCTAAAATTGTTGCCCCAGGGGATAATGATAGAGAATATGAGGTAATTTTTTTGCGTAAAAGCGAAAAATGCTACGGGAGCTTCATATTTCCTCTTATAGAAGACAGATCTGTTGTTAATTTGGAAGACATTAAAATGATTTTACCCCCTCCTTCATTTTCTGGAGGAACCAAAAGACTCCAGTCGATGTACAGATTCGAGATAAACCTGTCTTCGTTGAATGTAGGATAATAAAATAATTTTCACATTGGTTTTTCAATTTCTCAAACCTGTGCCTACCTTCCCCTTGGTCTGTGCCAACCAACCCCAGGAAACAGGTTGTGTAGGTCACTCAACATGTAACTGAATTTGTATCTGAAACTTTCTCAACTTTAAAGATTAATTTTTTGTACTTGCCTGAAGCATAAATGAGATATCAATTGATATGGAAAAAAAAACTAAACACTGTATTACGAAAAATGTCTAATAAAAAAAATATTATCTGAAAAGTGTGCCAACCATCCCCGGTCTCCCCTATATCGTTTCAGTTGACCTTGACCAGAACGTTCTCTCTCTTTATGACATTGGCCTGGTCCATTCAAGCGCGACAGAGAGGGAGAACCGCTCTGGGTAACCGAAATGACGGAACATATTCCCAAATCCCAAAGCTTCGCGAGGTGTTTTGTTCTATTCGGCGTTGTGTTGATTAAGCTGTGGTATATTAGGCATTCCAGATCAGGTTATGTCTGGGGGGCAAATACCAGTTTTAACCAATCACACACTTATAAAAAAGAAAACAAACGAAAGTTTCTGGGGGGCAGATGCCGCCGATTGGTTCATTTCGATTTATTTGACAGTTTTGGCGGTAATACTTCGGTCGCTATGAGCACCTTTTTTTCGAAATTTTTTTGTGTGGAACTTACGTAACTCGGTCTCCTCTACAAAAAATGTAAATGAAATAATCGGCGGTCTCTTATATTTTCGGAGATACAGGGCCTTTTTGGTGTAGAACTTCATAATCTTCCACATCAAATTTCTGTTGTTTGAACACACAAAATTCCTCCTTCTTCTGATCAAACACCACACACTCTCTTATTTACTCGTTTTTAACAGTTTCAAGCACAAAAAACCATTAGTTTGCCAAAAAATGCAATTATTTTCAAACCATAACCAATTTGTTGTGATGTCATAGTGTAATGACAATCGAAAGTGATGTATTTGCAGTGTTGCCGCGTTGCCGCTCTCATTGTTATTGTTGAGAACTGAATGCATTAATGTTGACTTTTGGAGAAAGTTGGATTTTTTAAGAAAATAATGGTTTTTTCTGCTCAAAAATGTTGAAAACGAGTGAATAATAGAGTGACTAACGTTTGATCAGAAGAAGGAGGAATTTTGTGTGTTCAAACAACAGAAATTTGATGTGGAAAATTGTGAAGTTTTACACCAAAAAGGCCCTGTATCTCCGAAAATATAAGAGACCGCCAATTATTTCATTTACATTTTTTGTAGAGGAGACCGAGTTACGTAAGTTCCACACAAAAAAAATTCGAAAAAAAGGTGCTCATAGCGACCGAAGTATTACCGTGATCTGCTAGAGTTATTCAGACAAGTAAGTGGTTATTGGAGATATCAAGTCCTCGTAAATAAATAATCATTAAACCTACCTAAAATACTACATATCCAATCATGAATAGGAAGAGATAAGTAGGTATTCCCTAAAGGAAACAATATGATTAGTAAATATTATAAAAGGGCACGAAAACTTGATGGAAGAGAAAATGATATATTAGATCATTCGTAGTAGTAGTGTGGATAGAAGTTGTACATCACAGATGGAAACCTCAGTGGAGAGTGATATCTGTCACATATAATAATAATAATAATAATAATCGAATTTATTGATAGGTTAGAATAACAATAAAATACAAAGTAATGAAAAAGTCATCAATCCTATCAAATGGCGGGATTCAATTTCTGACTGGGTCACAAGTGACTCAGCCAGATCTTGCTCTTCCATCCAACCAAGAGAAAAAAAAAAAATTTAACACACATATTGAGCATATGTATACAGAATAAATCACCCATAGAATTCATAATATAAACATATATACCACATATATACATACAAAATACATTATAGATGATAAGTAGTAGGAGAAAACAATGAAAAAAAAAATTCTAAAATTCAACTACATTATACAAACAGTTACGAATCACCTTTGCAGAGTAAAAACTGAAAGGGAGGCAGCCATTCAGCAGAGATGGTTAACACCTGAAGGGAGTAAGTAGAGTAGGTATTTTATTAGTAAGTATAAGATTCCTCAAGGTGGATTTGAATTTAATGGGGTTCATACCCTTGAGAGTATTCGGTAGCCTATTGTATAGCCTGGTAATAAAATAAGAAAAGGAGCCACGAAAATGTGAAGTTCTATGTTGGGGAGGTGTGAGTTGATTTCTGAACCTAAGGTTCAGGTTGTGTACGTCTGTGCGAAATCTTATTTTTAGGTAGAGGTAAGTTGGTTTGTTTGAAGTTATTACTTTATGAAATAACGTGCACGCATGAAACACACGCCTCGTTTCCATGTTCATCCATCCGACTTCTTTCAAATGATGTGAGACATGTTCGCGTCGGCGCGTTCCTGTGATTAGCCTTAGACATGAATTTTGTAAAAGTTGTAGTCTTTTTCTGTCCTTTTGTGTTAAATTAGGCCCATACACCACATCAGCATAGTTCGCATGTGAAAGAACGACAGCTTCACAGAGAATTTTTTTTGTTTTCATATTCAGAATTCCTCGGTTGGAATATATTGCTTTGAGATTTGAATATCCTCGCTTCAAAATCAGCGAGGTGTGGGAGGAGAATTTGAGTGAGTAATCGATTATCAAGCCAAGGTTTTTTGTTTGATCAACACAAGGTAGGAGCGAATTTTCGAGAGATATTTGAACTTCATTCAAACAACGCTTCCTGGTGACGGTAAGACCGAATAGCATTACAAAAGATTTGGTTGTATTCACTGAGAGACAATATTTTTTCGAGAGTTCGACAAGGGATTTGAGATCTTCATTGATTTTTTGACAGGCTTCGTGCAGATGTTTTTCCTCAAATTCCATATAAATTTGTGTATCGTCAGCATAACTGTGTATATTGGTGTGGCGGAGGCAGAGAGGAAACTGCGAGGTATAAATGACAAATAATAAAGGTCCCAAAATCGAGCCTTGTGGTACACCATTCGATAATTCTAGAAAATTTGATTTATTTCCGTTAAGGGATGTGCATTGAAGACGACCGAGCAGATAATTCTTCAATAGAGTCACGGCTTCAATGGAGAAACCAAGATATGTCAATAAGTTCAATAGTAGTTCATGGCTGATTCTGTCGAATGCTTTAGAATAGTCAATGAGCACTAAGACGCTAAGTTTATTATTATCTATTGATGTGTGGATGTCATCTACAACCTTGAGAAGCGCGGTGGTGCAGCTATGGTTCGATCGAAAACCAGACTGCGTCGGAGGTAGTATCTCTTGATCATCCAAATGAGCTCTCATTTGAGTGTTAACGATTTTTTCAAATGCTTTGGATATTGCACATAGAATGCTAATAGGTCGTAAATCGTTGAGACTTTGCGGGGAAGCAATTTTTGCCAAAGGAACAACGTTTGATTTTTTCCAAATAATTGGGAATGTAGAATCTTGAATGCATGTATTGAAGATATGCGTGATGAATGGGATAATGTGTGGGCAGCAATGCAGTAACATTTTAATACTAATATTGTCGGGGCCGACGGCGTTAGACTTTATGGAAAGTATAGTATTGTACACTTCTTCATCTGTGGTCGGATGGAAAGAGAAGGTGACATGTTCATGAAGTGTATTGTTTTTAAAGTGTGATAACACGTTTGCGTCGGGAGTAAAACCATGTAAAGAGGAGTCACAAAAAAATCTATTGATGTCATCTACGTTACTTAGCTGTTCTGGAATTGTCTTTTGAGGTTTTTTGTGAACATCTAAAGAAGCTAGTTCCTTCCACATATGGTTGGTATTATTTCTGAGTCTGAATTCAACGTACGCTTTTTTCTCTAGTATTATTGTGCGATTCGTGAGATTTCTCAATTGTTTGTAGTAGTTCCAGTGGTTTGTGGTTCTACTTCTCCTAAATTTGCTAAGGGCTTTGTCTCGTAAATTCATCATTGTCTTTAAATTGTCTGTAAGCCATGGAGCTTTATTCTTTGTAATGCGCACGGTTTTTTTCGGTGCATGAAGATCAAATAATTTCAAAATCAAAGAATTCAACAAATTCACTTTCTCATCTATGCCTTCAAGACGATAAATAGTTTCGAATTCTAGACTTGATAAATCACTTGAAAAATCCACGGGATTAAAATTTTTGAAATCTCTATAAGTATACATGAAGTCTTTCTTTAAGTGAGTAGTGGGGCCTATTTTACATGAAACTAAAAGGTGATCAGTGAAAGAGCTGCAGTCAACTGTAGTACGGTCGGTAACATTTAGGGCTTTGGGGCAAATTATCAGATCTAAAAGTTTACTGGAAGTGGCACTGTAGCGAGTAGGTTCATCGACAATTTGGATTAGTTCATGTGAGCTGAGGGTTTCATTTAGTTGAGAAAGAATTTGATTGAGCGGGTTAAGGAAATCGATGTTGAGATCACCAGCACAAATGATGTGTTCATATTTTGGCGCGAGTGTAGACAGAACCTCATCGAGTTGTTCGATGAACTCATGTGGTGAGAAATTGGGCGGTCTATACAGGGAACCTATAACATACTTTGATTTGCTCAACGTGAAAGATATCCAAAGTTGTTCAATAGTTTCTATCAAATTTAGATTTAGTTTGTGTGCTCGTAAGATGCTTCGGATGTAGATTGCCACGCCTCCCCCGCGACCTTGTCCACGATCATGTCGAAATAATGTATAGCCTGGAAGATAAATCATATCATCGTTTATGTCGGTGGTTAACCAAGTCTCAGAGAGGGTGATGATAACATATATTTCAAATACTTTCAGCTTGAACTCCGCAAAGCGATTCAATAATGACCTACTATTTATATGGCATATTGAGAATGACATAATGAAATGGCGTTTAATGAAATCACTTAATGTAAGTAGAAAAAATGCAATACAAAATATATATACAAATATATGTTATTCTGGATTTCTGGCTGCTCGAGACGAAACAGATCTCAATATTTTCTTTTGTGGTGGGTGGTTTGGGGGCTGTTCCGTTGTTGATACTTGTCTTCTTTTTTGACCGCTGTCTTCTATGAATTGGGTTGAAATTATTTCGGGGTTAGATTTCAAATCATCAACTGTATATCTGATATTGTTTAGGATCAAATGGTTACGCCTTATGGTTGCTTTCAGCATCAGTAACGATGACATTCACCCCACATTTCCTACAACGAGTACAATGTCCACGACAAATGCTGACCTATCTGTTGATAATGAATATTTCAAGTTCCTAGGAGTTTTCTGATGTTTCTTCTATTGAAGAATTGAGTCCTATTTCTGCAGAGGACCTTATTCAAAATGAACCTTCCTTAAATAACAATAGAAATTCGAATAATGACTCTGTAAATATTAGATCTAACTTAACTGAATGGGCTCTGAACTATAACATAACACATACAGCAATATCAGATTTATTACAAATATTAAAATTTGAAATGTACATTCCCTAGTTTACCTGCATCTGCCAGAACTCTATTGCACACTCCTAGACAATTAACCAGGAAGATATTATCATTTTGGATTCAGAGAATGTCTGATAAAATTGTTGAGCCGTCATGAAGGAATCTTCCTGATTTCAAAAATAGAAGTATTCATTAAATGTGGATTTGTTTGTACCTTGAGTGTGTATCTAAAATGTCTGTTTTATACATAGTTTTAATATTTTTACTCGGAAAAACTGATTTTTGAGCCCTGATGATGAATTTATTGAAATTCGAAGCGTTGGCAAAGAAACAATAGTTTTTCTTTAATGAAATCGATCCCAATCCCACCAATACCACCATTGAAGTATTCATTAACATTGATGGATTTCCATTATCAAAGAGTTCTGGTAGTCAGCTCATTTAGAAAAATATAAAATATTTTATGCACTCACTCGAACTCATTTTCAGTACTTAGTATACTATATATAACACCAAAAATATCTGTTACAGGATCTTCTGAAGCTTTTGGTAACAGGAAACAAATTGAAGAGGCCCTTCAGAAGTTTCTCAGAAGGGCAAAATAGAGGAGCCATTCTGAAATAGTTAGTGTTTGAATCAAGTTTTTTATTTTGTGTATTTTTTCATGCCCTATTTTTGTTTCATATATAGATCCTATTCTGTTTCAAGAATGTATATTTTATTTTCACCCCATTTTCAGACCAAAGTAATGTGATGTATCCAGATCCTATTATTCTTGTTTTAAGAATATATTTTAGTTTCAAGTCACTTGTAGATCAAAGTAATGTGAATATATAGACCAGAGTAATAGTATTTTAGTTTTTATATATTTGAGAGTTTACAAATTTTTATTGTATTCATTTATTTCATATAGTTTGAATATATTTTTCATTTTATGTTTATGTTTCATTAGTATTTGTTTCCTTCTGAAAGTGAATTTGAAGGATGTTTCTGGAACCAGAAGGATGTCCTTTTTCGTTGGATATCTGATGTCCCAGTTGCATCCCTAGTACGTACCATGTTCCTGATCTGATCTGTCTGAATCTAGCCTTATTAGTAACTGATCATCTGATTCCTGCGATCTTCCACCCAAAGTAGTAATTGAACTGAAACTCTGATAAATATTTCAAAAGTGAAAATTTATTTACTTGGGCTTGGCCCCCCAGCCTTCGAAAGATACCATTAATTGAAACAAAACTTCATGAAGTTTACACTCGGGAGGTGAAATTCAATTAAGTTTGAACTTTGTTAAACCGATTCACACACGGTAATCGTAAATGAGAAGTATTTAGAACAAAGTATTATCAGACTTAAGAAGGTGTAGGCCCTGCCACAGGAGCAGAGTGTGATCTTCGTGTGGGTGCTTTATGAGAAGGTGAAACAGTTACATCACTTCTTATTATATCATCACTTTTCCCTTCGAACTCTTTCAGCATGTTCAGAGTTTACAAATTTTTATTGTATTCATTTATTTCATATAGTTTGAATATATTTTTCATTTTATGTTTCATTAGTATTTGTTTCCTTCTGAAAGTGAATTTGAAGGATTTGATTGTTACATTTGCATTTATTTTTTTACTGCTCATACCTGCAAGGTCATTAATCATCAGTGGGGTACTTCAATCGGTTTATAACGCGCATGCGCACAAACAGAAAATTTTAATTCGGAATTTCAGTTCAGCAAATCATCAAAAATTACACTATTTTCAGTTCCTATGCACCACTTCCTCAAAAATATATATATATATATGATGGCTGGAACTTCCGGTTGATCCGCGTCTGGAATGGTTTCCTTGTCTCTACGTTTCGGCTTCCATTTCGGAGCCATTTTCAAGACTGAATGACCTTGCGTCTAGGTCCGAGTTGTCTTACTAACTGGGTTTCATCACTGGACCTCACTGGACAAATGGTTCCGAAATGGGAGCCGAAACGTAGACAAGGAAACCATTCCAGACGCGGATCAACCGGAAGTTCCAGCCATCACATTTCTGAACGCGGAAGCCTACCCGAACAAATATATATATATATATATATATATATATATATATATATATATATATATATGTATATATATGCACCAATCAGAACATCCATCCATTTTCTTCATCAGATATTGGAAAAAGTTAAAACTTTCGGATGAATTATTCCCGCCGAATGAAAATTTAAATTAGACCAGTCAGAAAGTTGTCGGATCATCGTACCATCGGATTCAGAAGGCTGGTGAACACTGAAATGTTAAATTTATGATATACCTGGTGACCTGGAACCAATTTACCCCCCGTATCTTCGAGATTTTTTATGGATTGTCCATCAATGTATACAGTTCAGCAAGTATCAAAACTTCTGGTTTTACCAGTAAAGTATCTAATTTTCATATTTCAAATGGAAAGAATTTTTTTTTATAGAATTACTTTTCCATTCATATATCACAATCATACTTCCAATTCAAAATCTGCTAATACATTTGAGATTCACAAAAAATATTTTTGCATTTCCCTCGATACAATACCATTTTTCCTCAACTTCGTATATTGAACACTCCGTACACTTCACTGCATTGACGCCATGTAGTACATTTTTGGCCGACCCCCTTTCCAGCACTAATTATTTACACGTCACTACTCCAGGAAATTTTTTAAATATTTGACGAGTTCTGGGTGAATAATGCATTACCTTACCTTTGAACATATTACTCTTATTAGAAACAAAGTTCTATCGTTTTTTATATGAACAATCCATTTCATCTGATGTTTTTATATATACTTATGGCTGGAAAGTGATATCTACGGACCAGGCGCCTTTTGTAGTTGCGATTGAACTCCACAGGTAAGTTAAAGATGGATGATGAACAAATAACATTTCAAAAAACTCAAATTTATTATCAAAATGTAAAATAACCTAAAAAAGGTACTACAAAAATATATATACAGAGGATGATATCTAAAAAACACCTTACTTTTGAAGAACGCAAGTGAAAAATCTTCACAAAGTTTTTCTTATTTGATAAAATTTTCTATTCGAAACAATGATTTTTGTAAAATAAAAACTTTCGAATACTAGCATTCAATTTTTTGGCTTGGAGAATAACCATCATCGAAAAATGATTTTTTTATCACAGGCAATTTGAGGCTCACCAATTGAATAGAAATTATTCTTGGATGATTAGCTACATCGTTGGTCAGAAAAAGTACACCACAGTATTTAATGATAAATGTGAAATGGAGCAAATCCCTTTTTAGAACTATGTCTGTGAATTTAGTAGTGTACATGACAAATCTAGTAAACTCTGAAATAATAGGATGAAATAGTTGGAAATTATACATCTATAAATACATAGTGATTAAATAAATTTGGAGAGGGCTGTACAGAGTGTTCCAATTCATGTATAATGATTTTCAAAAATTTGATCAGTAGGTACAGAACAATAATTTTGAAGACAAAAATCGAAACCCCCTCTACGAAGAGATATAATGGAAGGATCAGTTACTCAGTGATGACTATATAATTAGTTAAAATATCCACTAACCTTCAGACTCATCACAAAATGATTTTTTTCCATCACAGTGGGTCCAACATTTTCATTTTCAACATTTTTCATTGAAAGATCAAATAGTTGATTACCAAAAGTTTTTGAAATGAAAATTGAGCATTTCAATGGTGAAGTTTAATTAGATTGCAACCCATAGACGATCTTTGATAGCACAGAGAAAACATTTTTACCTTATTCGATCTTTTCAGCATATTTTATAGCATTGCAAACAATCGTCAGTAACACTTTTAGAAGTTATGTTCATTAAATCAGATTATGATGAATGCACCTATAATGATTCGATTAGTATTATATCAACAAAGCAATGTTTTCTAAGATTGGATGAATATGATATATAAATAAATAGCGGGAAAAGTAATAATAGATCAAGTACATATACATTACCCGGTGTATTTTCTATCACTTAGGATTGATCTTTCCATATACCACACCCTCCTGTAGCACACCCAGTTCAGTTCATTTATTCATATAATGTTAACATTGTCTATCACAACTAAAAATATTACATACCTATAAATTTTAATATGCAAATTCGACGTTTGCTGTTATAACAATTAAAAGTGAGCGAAAATTAAATAATCCTGCTGATTTATTCGATAAGTAGTTCAAAAATAATGTTCACGATCAACATTTAAAAAAATGAGTAAGCTTTTGAGAACTAAGAGGTATAATGCATGTATCTTGAAAAAACATTAGAGCTGTCTCACATTCAGATTATTACTCACAATACTGACACTTGCATTTTTTACCGCTAACAATGTTGAATATGTGTTCTAAAACTATTCAATCTTTTCATTTACAACTCTTACCAATATTTTCCATAAAGGTACCAACTAATAACAGAATGGGAAACAACCAATATGACTTTTTAGACTTTGTAAAAATTCATTTCATTCATTTAGTTGATAGGATATGAGTGTAGCAATGGTCGGAGATTTCATGCGATCATTTGGTCTGCACTGCTCAGTGACGACATTTCTCCGTCGCAAAGCTATACTTGACAATCTGTTCTTTCACTAGACCGTACATTGAAAGTTACGACTCCATCTTCCCTCTCATCAAAACTTTCAAAAGGTGACTTGTGAGGAAACAAATGGTTTGCAAAATAAACTATTTTCATGCCTGATAAATCAAGTAATGCTGTTTTTTTCTCAAATTTTCCTTTTCTTTCCTGTTACATTGTTTTTGTGTACTCTACTTAGCAAATTATATCTCTTCATAATCGTGAAGTAATACTCCCTTTATTCTCAATATTAAAAATTACCCTATAGTTTTTTGGGTTTATAAACTTCCACAACCTGAATAAAATAAGGATAAAATCTACAAGTGTTGAAGGGCAGACTTCTAGCCTACGCGAAAAGTTGCTTCTCAATGAAGAAAATATCAAATTAGTCATCAACTTGTATAACTGAAAATTGTCCGCACAAAAACAAAAAATTATAAAAAAAATACGTATTTAATGTAGTTAACGACTTGGAATCAAATATTTCCTTTCTCAAAACTGTGCTTGATGAGAAAATTGGCTTTCTTAGCTTTTGTGATCTATCGAAGATCTGAGATATGGCATTTGGTTTTCTGAAAGGGGGGAACCAAGTGCGACTCGCAACTACTGAATTTAAGGCGATACAGCCTTGCTTAGGAGAAGCAGATTCCTTCAGTTACTCTCTATTTCCATGGGCAGTGAGAATGTGTTCTTATCATTCAGAACCAACAAGTAGTCTGTTACTGAGATGCAATCTTGTGTTCCCACTTTCAAAGATCTTCATGTTTTTACGATACGTTTCCTACTGCACGAACAATGAAATTGATTTGTTCTTTTACATGTTGTTCTACCTCTTGCACATTCCTTTTATGTTTTCAGACAATTGGATGACATAAGGTATAATATTTGTTATAGGATGTTTGATTCGCGTAGGTTGTGAATCTTCACTGTAGGGGTGTATTTTGAGTTTCAATTTCTACCAGGTGATTTTATAGGAAAAAACTTTTAAAGAATTTGGAAGTCAAAATGCATCCAACACTGAAGACTCACAACCTACGCAAACAACACATTTTATAAGAAACGTGCCTCGATTGTCCGTAAAAATAAAACACAAATATATCGGAAAAATATCGAGACCTTTCATTGCCATTGCTGTAAATAAACCAAAGATTTATATCAGGACCAGACAGATTGGTGAATGACACACAGTTGGTTGGTTGTCAAGCGGACTAATGGCAGAAAAAGGAAATCGGACAAAATCGCTTTTAGCCTGTTGCCTAGAGAGAGTTGCATTTCCATGAGTTTGGTTGAAAGACCAAATATCATGTCTAAAACCTTCGACAGATCACAACAAAAGCTGAAAGAATGAATATCTGAAACAAGCAGGGTGATCAAAACGCAAGCAGATTTGGTTGTCATGATGTTAACTAAGATGTGTGATTTAAAAAATATTGGGTCTATTAATTGTATGGACAATTTTGAGTTATACAATAAGTTGCTGGTTAATTTGGTGCTTTTCTCATTGAAAAGAAACCTTTTTCATTGGAGCAGCAACTTTTTGGCGTAGACTACAAGTCTGCCTTCTTCCACTTGTATAGACATTAAATCTCAATTATTTCATATTGTGGTATGTTACAAGCCCAAAAAATTGTAAAGAGTAATAATAATCGAAGATCGCTGCAGCCGAAAATAAGCGAGATATTTTCAAAAGAATGATTACTTTGAGATAAGTGTTATACCTAACGAATGAATTACAAGGTGAATCCAAAGAACCCCTAACTTATTAGCTGACATCAATCTAATATAATCACAAATATATACACAAAATATATACCGAAGTATTGAAAAGTTCAAAACTTCTCCAAAAGGCCTCTACATAATATATCATTATTTAAAAATTAATTTATCCTTGCTAAAACTGCCCCTATGGCCACATGCCGTTTATTATCTAATACACCTCTCCGATGCAACAAAAACTTCCAGATGCATAGGAGTACCTATATATGTATATAATATATAAATTGGAAAAGAAGTTCTTCGGGTTTTACTAATGCAGAGCTTTTTATAATTTTTTTAATTTTTATTTTTTATTATTAGGGTAATAGATACACTTGTTTTTCTTTTAATTCTTATTTTGTGGCAGGATATCGCTTGGTTTTTTATTGGGTTTAAATCAACATCGCTGATATGCTCAAATATTTAGCAATTCAGAAATTCCCAGAAAACTTCACTACCAGAAAACTTGGAAAATATCAAAGCCTAAAAGGAAAGTCTATTTACATAAAGTTAAAGCAAAACTTTTAGAATAATAAAGAGAAACTAATAAAAGTGTTGCATTGGTGACAAAGCTGCCAGATACAGTTTGGAATTTGGAAAATATTGAAAAAAGAATAAAATTGGATTATCATTGGAATAGATCGATAAGTTAACTAAAAAAATAATCAACTTATATCGACGCAAACGCCAACAAGCACTTATTGCAATCAAATTCGAGTATACTGGGTTCATCAAGAATTATAGGGAACTGGACCAAAAAACAAATATAAATTACCCTCAAATACTCGACCAAATTTGACGAAGACTGTAAAGCAGTTTTATAGTAGATTCTACTTTCTTCCTTAGATATTCAAAAAATATCTGATAAAAAATTGCTAAATACAAGTTGTGAGAATCTCATTGTGAGTTACATTGTGATGTGAACTCGACCTGCTATATTTCAAATGAAACGAGATGTCGAGTTTGGTGGAGATGTTTTGTTTTCGTTACTTTCTAGACCCTGGGAATGGCTGTGCTCATCGACATAACTTTCATACAAAAATGACTCAGTGCTAGATTTGAAAAAAATTACTTCCATTGTTCAAAATATTCAACCCCTATTATCAAATGAGGTCAGTCACATTTCGATTGCTTGCGTCCATAATCGCCTGCTGATGCCATCTATGGACGTAAGTGATCGAAACATCGTAATATAATAGAAAAATAAGTTACAAAAGTATAACAATGTTGAAATAAATATTTCAAAAGCTAGTTCTATCCTATTCGGGAAGAGTCCATGGGATTGATTCTCAAATGTTGAGATTCAAAGTCGCATGCAACAAAATAAGTGCATTGCTTTCATTACCCTTGCCTTGAAAAGAGATGGGGATATTTTCTCGCATGCGACAGTGGTCAATAGACAATTGGGAATAAGTCTCCTGGTCTTCAAACATCCGGCATTACTTTGTGTTTTATCAAAACAGGGCCCAACTTTGAATACTAAAAATTGAGACTCATTGTAAAGAAAATTGAAATGCCTTTCAATGCGACTGATCATATGGACAACCTCTTTATTCAATTCATCATTATAGAGCGTGGTGCTAATAGCACCACCTTATTGGGATTTCAAGAGTAGCAATATGCCCTCTCAATAAATTGAAACAACGTCAAAATGGTAGATTAGTTGGAGTCTTGGCCATAGTGTTGTAGCGATTTTGATTCGATATTTTTAAATCTGACCACAAATATGGCCATAAATTTAGCACAATTGACAATTAGCAAACTCTCCCGTTTCAAATTCAGCAGGGGTCGCACTGTATATAATAGTAACGCATCAAATTAAAGTGCATTTTATTGTATATTTCTGGTGCAGTGAGGTGACATACCCACGAATAACTATCATTACCAAGTTTTTTTCTCTGATGTTATGTCGGGTTTTCAATCCTCAGAAAGACTATTGAGAGAGTATGTTATACAGTTGAAATTGAATTATAGTTTGCAACACAGCCACATCCATTGTTATACCACCAGAAGTTGAATATATCTTTACTACAGGTAAGTTCCTAATACATCTTTTTTCGTCGCGAATTCTGATTGATTTACTAGCAGCGATAACTACTACATTAATCAGAATTTGTAACGCTAAAAAGAATATTGGGAACTAATTTCTACTAGTGAATCTGTTGTCGTATGATGGTTTCTGTCATATACGGGTTTGTATCATCTGCATTGTTTTTGATACGTCATTCTGATACCGGATTCACCTGCTATTTTCTAACATTCCCCTGACTGTAGCGTCAGTTTCTTTCTCAGCGGTAACAGCAATGAGTAGATCTGAAACTACAATTATAATAGCCTCTTATATTGCTTATAGAGAATAAAGGATAGTTACACAAATAAAAATATCCTTCCATCGTTTAACTGAACGTATTATATGGAAATATCATTAAATACGGATACTACCGATAGATAAGCAAGTTTGATTTCAAGTCATGTCCTTTTTTTTCATGTGTTGCATCGACTTCGAATGTAAAGTTGTGCATTTTCTCGGTCATATGCTTAGTTTTCCCAAATCAACTAGCTCGTTTTCTTCGTATACGCTCGTGATGTTCTATCGCACTTCAACAAACATTCCATATCCGCTCTACGTCATTCTGAACAAATCGTTCGAAGAACTTATGGTCTCGAGAAACAGGCCCCTGCAAGTAAGGAACGTTGAGCAAACATAACGAGATACCCTGCAGGGCCATTTGAGAAAGCTGCCAGATCTGTGAAAACGGAACACTATTCATTAAGAAATAGCAGTTGAATTTTTTGCCAATGCCGTAGATCGTTTATATTCTGAAGTCCAAACGTGAATTTTCAATAGCTTTTTGTCAACATTTCCATAAAGCCTTCAGACTTTGCCTAGCTATGCTATATCCCAACACGCTTTTACCGTCATTACAATGTAGTTCCTACATTTATTGGCATACTCCGTCAACGTCAAATTAATTCCGTGAAAATCCTTGCATTATTCCAACTACAGTTACTATGAGAAGCTCAATGAACACATAGCATTACGAAGGTGGCGTATCATGGCCGTGGGATCCAGTGGGGCAGTTTCCTCATAGTATAACGCAGCATCTACAGTACCTCTGACGACTGCCTGCTCCGGTTGGTGGGGGGGTGATGGGTGCAAAGTAGGCATGTACTTTTATGCTTGGTAAGTGATTCTGAAAATAAGTTAAAAATTTCTAACCGTAGATACTCCTTAATGGAACAACTACCATAAAGTAGTACCCACTGAAATGTATTCAATGTTACAAAGCCACACACTTATGCCCTGATAGGTGCAGACATGTTTCAAGAGAATTCCTTCATCCTCTTTGAATGAGGATTGATGGCAAGAAAAACCTGCGATTCACATATTTCACTTGAATTTATTTGATACTGTTGAATATGGTTGAAATGTTAATAAATCAATCAATCCTTACTTGTACTGAGGATGAGGGAATTCCTTTCGAAACACGTCTGCACTTATAAGGACCTAAGTCTGAGGCTTTGTAACATTACATATATTTTTGTGGATATAACTTTGAGCTAGTTGTCCAACTCAAATCGTACGACTCCACTACAGATCATATTCGATATTGTGCCCTATTCGAGAGTCATGATAATTCTTCGAAACATACAATTTTTGTACATTTTAAAGCATTCGTAACTATCGAAATATATTTTTGAACTTGTATATTCACAGAGTACATTCAAAACGCCGCTATATTAAAACGTCCTAAAAGACGATCAATCACTGCCAAGCATGCTGTCAGCATCATGAGGATGCCATCAAAAACAAGTTGATTCATTAGCCTAGTGGGTGTATGACTAGTTTTACGCGACATACTATATTAATACTGCTGCAAGTGGGTAACTATTTTGGAAAGCTCGTAAGGAACAATTTTGCAAAAACGTTGCAACTCGCTTACCCAAGAAATTTTGAATCTGACCGGTCACTATTATCCTTTTGATTATCAAGCAATAAACACATAATATTGAACCAGTTCACATTTAGGTTCTATTTTTGTGTGACCAAACTAAGCGTTAAATAGTTAAATTCCGTCGAAAACTTCAAAAAAATACATCAAACATGATAAATCACAGAATGTATGATGACAAGAGATACTGAAAATGAACAATAATTGTAGAATTTCAAAATATACCCAAATTATATCAGAATTCTGGAAAGGAAAAAGCAGTGCCAAGAAACAATATATTTGATTTTTCTAGACAAAACATTTCTAATCTCATAACATCATGTCCATATAAGTATATATATTGGCAACTGACAATAGTAAAGTTAATATTAATCATGAATATGCTGCTGACATTTGTTGACAGTAGTAATTGGCAACTGACATGATTTCGATTACATCTTACAAGACATCGTTCAGTTATTGAACATCGGTTGTGAGTTGATGAAGTCTGGGATATTTAAGAATGTTCATTGTAGATGACTCTCAGATCCTCTGATTTGATATACAATATTCAGGCTCAATAATAATTTAATCCACTCTGCCCCTCATAGTTCAACATGCTACCTATATAACTTCTTAGTAGAAAATCATGAAATTTCAGAAGAGATTTGAAATGAAATTATAATCTAATGCTTTTGAAAACCAATACTCACCCTAAGTCTCCTGATTCCATTTCTAGTTATAAGCTGACAGTCATACAGTTCTACCCGTTGCAGATTGTGACAGGATGTGAGGTGTTCTAATGAAGCATCAGTGATGAGTGGACAGTTATCTAGCTCTAGAACCGTCAAATTTTCAGCGGCACAAGGCGACATCGACAAGTGTCTTATTCCCTCGTCTGTTATGAGTTCACAATGAGATAAAGTCTGTGGAAGATTGTTGAATTGATTTGTATTCAATAGGAAACTTTGGTAAAAAATAACACACAATTATGTAATATTTCTGTTGTTGAACTGATTCCTTCTTTTCACGGATGAATCATGGAACTTCTCATTGGTAGAGTTTATAAAGGGTGACTTCTAAAAATCATGGTCAAATTTCTGATATATGAGTTCAAACAACACTGGGCCCGATTCCTTGTTGTTTTCATTATTATTTTTGTCCGAGAGAGCGTTGTAACCATAACTGAGGTCTTGGTTATTATAATAATAAAATTTTTAATTTTGGGTTGAAATTCGGTATGTAGGGTCAAAATCGATTTTTCGGCAACTTATTCAAATCAAATATCTCATTTCGGTATCTTCAACGCGAAGCAAAATATCGAGAATTTGCCCTTTTCGCGAGATCGCAGTAGGTTGGGTTCGAGGCTGTCACTCGAGCTAAGTATTGTCGAAAGCGCGGCCCAAGAAGGTCTACGCCTTTTCCAAAATTCAAATCTCTGATTCCAAAAATGACCAAAATACGGGGGGTGTCATCTTAAGTGTGTCACACTGTATAATAATTCCACGCATTTAAACTTTTGAAACTTGTCAGATAACAGAAATGTTCAAAACATATTCAGCTACCAGATTTTCTGAAAACCGTGAAATTTGAAACATAGGTACTTAAAATCAGAGATCCACAAACATGTTACTAATAAAAAAGAAATCTCTAGAAATATGCTTGGGTTTGTTACAAGTTTGTAATATTAACAAAGGTCTTTGTCAAATTCTCAAATATACTTGAAATCAGTAAGAATTGGACCCCATGTTACATGAACTTTTTTATCAGAAATATATAAGCCTCTCTATCACCTCCTTCAGTTTGGATCATGACTTATGAGACGCCCTTTATAAATATATGTTGTCATTGACATTTCCAGTAGTGAATATATGAAGTGATGAAATGTTTGAATATAACAAAACTGAATTCATATGAAGATCATGATTCTCAAGATTGGGCGATACAGATACTTGAATTATATAATAAAGGCTGTTGTCGCGGCTTAGTCCACGTAAACGTCGAACCGAACCGCTTAGTCAGCGCACGCCGGTGAAGCATCACATCTTGCCCGCTTTTCTCCGACTTGATTTGCACATACTATTATTTTTCACTTAATTTTTTTGTTCATTCATAATGACGATTTAAAGAAAATTTCGTTGTGGTTGAATAGTCACAAGCTAACTATAAATATTGGAAAATCCTCATTTATGTTATTAGCGAAGAGAAAACCAAGTCATACTAAGAATAACATTATTTTCATGGGCAAAATAAGTATAGAATATTTGGGAGTAACAAAATTTTTAGGATTATACATTGAACAACTCTCTTCGAAAAATCATATTGAATATTTAAGAAAAAAAATATCACCATTAATTGGTATTTTGTCCAAAATTCGAAACTATATTTGTTTGAAACATCTCAAATTAATATATTATAGCTTTATTCATTCAAAACTACAATACTTGATATCAATATGGGGAAATGCAAATGCTTCGATCATATGTCCCCTAAAATCTATGCAAAATAAAATAATCAAATGCATATTCAAATTACCTTTTCGATATCCCACTTCCGATTTATATGTGAAAAATGAGCTTTTAAATATCACCTCTTTATATAAATTGAAAATTTGTTCTTTCATCCATTTCGTGAAAAATAAAAATAAACATTCTTCTCTAACCTTCAATTGAAACAATTCATAAATGTGAAACTAGGCAGTCCAAAAATCTGAGTACTATCAGTAGAATCAAAACAACCTACGGAAAAAAATCAATTTTATACAAAGGAGTGTTAATATATAACAAACTACCAAAGAAACTAACTGAAGATTATTTTGACAAACGCTTCAAAAAAAACTTGAAAATCTGACATTGGATCGATTCAAGATCGAAATCCTTTTTTTAATGCATGAATTGTAATAGTGACTTAGTTTTAAGATCCCTTCTTCATAAACATTCATGTTTCTTGGGGTCAATAAAGATTGATTGATATTGATAAATAAGGCCTATATCGCTCCTGAATAGAGTAGCTTTCTGTTAGTGAAATAATTTTCATGACCGGGTAACTATTTTCAAAGATTACAAACAAATGAAGAAAAGAGTTAGGAACTTTAACTCTTTATAATAGTAGTATAGATAAACCTAATCCGGAAGAATAAGTATCAGCTAATGGATTACTCAAAATATGGCAATACATTTTTGAAAATGTTTTTGTTTACTTATTATTGATACTCGAGTAAACTAATACCATGAAAGTCGATGCATTTATATTTTCTATTTTAGTTTGAATTCGAGATCAGTATTTATATATTTCAAGAAATGTGCGTATAGTACAGGCAATTTAAGAACACTGGACAAAATTCAATTCAACGATAAATACTAGTGGAGGGAATTTAGGGCAATGTTTTCATTTACAAAGCTCTAGTTTCAATTGAGTCCGATTTATATCTCTTTACGGAAAACACTTTGCACAATTATACAGCAAAAATAAAGAAAAAAAATACTTGAAGTTTCAACCTACCAAATATTCAATCCTAGGACAACCCATTGCCAAGTGAATCAAAGTAGCATCAGTGATGAGTACACACTCATCCAAATCCATCTTCTCCAAAAACCGGCAATTCTGATATAAAAAAAGTATAATTGAAATAAAACTCTTCGAATCTAACACAACTAACAATGCTTCGGCTTTACCAAAATCAGATGAACACCTGCACAAGAAATAGAACAATATGAATTGTGAAGAACACATACAAGGTGATTTAGTGGGATTGAAATTTTTGCAAGGATATAAGTGATGAATATAGCATATTAAAATATATAATCTGATATATTATTAGGATATATATTCAAAAAAACATTCGTCAGCATTCGTTCAGGCAAACATTGAATATTGATATATGAAAGTCATCCAAATTATATGTAATGTTTGTAACCAAAATGTTACATTTAGGGTATGTGCCTGTGATGAGACTAAAGAAACGAACAGTCGGGAACGTATAAAATTAGTCGAAAGTTCTGTAGCAGTCTGCGAGATATACTCTTTTCATGCGTTCACCTGATTCTTAGTTTTAATTAACGACAGAATTCGAACTATAGATTGATTTTTCATTCAGTTCATTACATAGAAACATATTAAGTAAATGATGTGGAATGTAGAGTTTTCTATTCCTCGCAGTCTGAGGCGAGGGGGAAACAACTAGCTAAAATCTGTACAAGATTTAAAATCTTTCAAAGACTTAAACGCATGACTCAAAGACTTAAAGGCATGACTTAAAGACTTAAAACGATGACTTAAATAACTTAAAATTTTTAGGTGTACAAGATTGAAAAAAAAAGTTTCCCTCTCGGTCTGCTCGTATTGTGATCAGGCTGCAAAATTTTTCTGAACATAAACATAGGTACTAATGTTATCTGACTAAAAAGGTTACTTAGTTTTACAAAACAGTTAGAGTAGTGATATATATATATATATATATATATATATATATATATATATATATATATATATATATATATAGTGGTTTTTAATGAACAGTTTGATTTTTGAGATTTTTGTGGCAATTGATAATTTTTATATGTGAAGGTAGCTGATTGTATAGTTTAGGACCAAAGTATGTGACAAGTTTTTGGTTGTGAGTCAATCTGTAACATGGTATATTTATAAGTTGGCTCGCCATCATTCCTGTATCATGCGTGTGATAGATTATATCAATGGGTTCACTCAATGTCCATAGTTATTAGTTTAACACACATTTTTATTGTAGTTTTATGAAGTGTAATCAAAATCTAAAATTAGGAATAATTAGAAAAATCTAAGGGCAAGTACTTAACGAATTGATTAACATGCAGTTAATAATTGGTGCTGAGATTAGACACTGTATTTTTCATTTTCAATCGCCAAAAAAATTCCAATTCTACAGACAGACATGGTATAAAAGCAATTCTAAAATTTAATCTTTATCGAATGTTCATATATCTTTTTCTGTAGTTTTAGAAATCACTTTATTCTCATTTTTTTTTGCCAATTCAGGATGATTCAAGTTGGTAATATATTTATTCAAAATCGATAATACATTTTTTTTTCAGAGGTATGTTATAATACCCATAAGAAGCATCTATCCACCACAATGAAATACTTTCAACCAATACGGGAATCTAAGCCAATGATTGTACGAACTTGATTGTAGCGAATTCCATAATTCAATGACAGCAGTTGAATTACATTTTAATGCTTGTTTGTGTTTCTCAATTGAAAAAGGATCAATCGATCAATGATTTTGCCAACTCGAATGTTCCTCAATGCGGAATCCTAATCTCATTTTCTATTTAGGAACTTGAGCATTTTTGTCGAGAGAAAAATGTTCGTGATCATTGAAGTTCCAAGTTTTGTAATTTCTATTTTCCTTTACATGTCCAGTGCTAACGCCTTTTCTGTTGATGTATAATATTGAAAATCTATATTGTACAGAATAATGTCTAACTAGTTTGATATAAACAGAAAAAAAACTCCTCACCCTGGCCAATGCCTGGAATGCAGTATCCGTGAACTGTGAGCATCCCGCTACTTCCAGCGTTGAGAGGAGGTGACAGTTCGAAGCTAAAGCTATGAGAGAGATATCTGTGAGGGCCGAACATCCAGAGAGACACAGATAATGGAGTCGAGTACACTTATCTGCCAGGGCTTGAACTGCATCGTCTTTTATATTCTGAAAGGATGAATCAATGAAACAAATAAGATTTATGGTGTGGAGCTAGAGCAGAATATAGACCAAAGCGATGTTTAGAGTAGTAACTTTCAAATTCAGTTCGATTTTCCAAACATGAAACTAGAAGGAAATAATAACAGTTGATGCGCATTTTATTAACCAAGTTGGCATCATCAGAAGATGATGATGATCCAACGGATTACCGTTTCTAATTTAGGCTTCCGTTTCATTTATCAAAGGATTGTGAATATGTGATTGTTTTTTTTGAATGTATATTGTTGCGAATGTCCTAGCGCCGGCCCTGACGAGATCGTCGAACAGCGACGTCATTTTTCCAGGAACCCGTAATTCGCTTGGAGAATTCGAGACACGTCATCGAGGCTTCTCCCGAAGATTTCCCATAGGTACGCAGGTATATAAGCAGCGGGACATCGCGGCGGAAAAAGTTTGTATTCAGAGCACAGTTATTTATTCAGAGAGAGTTTATCCAGAGCTAAGTGCAGGAGTTGAAGTGTAGAATTTTTGGTACAGAGATTTTTAGTACCGAGCGTTGAAAAATTAGCGGAATAATTTAAGCGATTGTATTGTATTGTGTTGCCATAGAAAGTTGTAATAAAAGTAGTGAAGTGTTGTTTGGAGTTTTATTAAACGAACCCAGAGAAAATATCGTAACAATATAAAGAATTAGTTATAAAATATCAATATCTACACGAATGACTCGACGAGTACAGAATTCCCACCCCTTTGTTGTAAATTTGGAAACATGTCGAACCTCTCTTGCTAAGGGATCTTCCTTCAATAGAACAGCTGAGCTTTGGAACTCTTTGCTAAAAGAGGTTTTTCCTGAGGCTTACAAACTTCAGAAATTCAAAGTGAATGTTAATTCGTATCTCCTGTCCCTTGATTCACGCGGTGTTCTTTGAACATTACAGGGCTTCCCTTTCGTGTGAATCTACATATTGAAAAAAAAATGTAAGCGACGAAGTAGCGAAAATATTGAATGCTTCCCTGTTTCTTAATTTGAGTTTAATTCAAGGTGTTTCATCAGAGTTGGGCAGACGACCACCGATTGAAGACGAATTCGAAAATTCCAAAAAAGCATTGAATATGTTATTCTCTCGAAGAGAGTATGAAGAATGTGTAGAGCCACCTACCGGTGTAGAGCCACCTACCGGTGTAGTTGTGACACTTCAGAAAGACCAGACAAGATTTTATTCCAGCGACGATTGAATTGCCTTGGCAGAAAGATGAATGACATTTCCGAAGAATCTCCCAAAAATAAATCACGAGTCCACGAATACCTCTTGTGGGGGTACAAGTGAAAGAATCATCTATGGATATTCCTAATTTGACTTCAATCGGTGAGCGTCTGCCCAGCGCTGATGAAAAACACCAAAGGACCACGCACGTTCCTTATGTAAAATTACTTTTCCTCGGATTCGACTCAATTTTTGGTATGATGTAGTTCTCGATGCACTGATCAAATAGTCCATTACCACAAACCTCCAAAACAAACAGTTCCTGAGGTATGGCTCTGCAAATATCTATTTTTTTACTTTTTTGTGAATTTTGGGTCAAAATTATTCAGCTCCTTGTACTTTACTAGAATGATAATGAAATGATTTCAAAAGGAAGAGAATGAGCCCAGGTACAACGATTTGACAAAAAATTTCATTATCTTTGGAATCATTCAATTCATTATTATGAAAAAAATTGTGGCCATTGAAGACAACAAATTCTACAGAATTTTATCGAAATAATATAACTTTTGTGGAAATGAAAAATAAAAAACGAAAAACCCAGTTTAGCGATGAGAGTCAATTAACTAACTCAGGAGAGATGAAGATACATTTCAAAAACAAGTGTGTGCACAGGGTTTATATCAAGTACACTATTAGACTTATTAACAACCATTGTCACTTATCCTGGAAAAATATGTTAAAATGGGAAATTCTGGAAAACAATCAGTAATTAACAAATAATCAAGTGAGAGAAAGGTCATTCAAGGTGAAGTTTGTTTTCTTAATCATCAGAAGAATCTCGCGTTCTATTATCAATTCAAATCAATTTTGATGCTGGGATTTTTTAAACTATCTTCTATTTTCAAAATTATGTTGAAACTCTCATATATTTTCTAACGCTAATGGACATTTGACAACAGAAAAATCGACCAATTCCGATTTCCGAGCTAGGATTGCTGAATGAATCCACCATAAGATATTGTTACGGAATCTCCTAGCGCCGGACCTGTCGGTCGTAAAATGTTAGATTAATATCAGGGGATTAATACGAAGGGTCTGTTTGCCTGAGAAACAACGGAACAAGTCCCGAATAGCGTAGAAATTCTCGATTCTTGTATCAAGGCCCGAATGGATAAGTCTGGAAGATTCTCCATAGGCGTACGCAAGTATATATACGGAAGCAATTCATCGCTACGGCAGAGTTTATCAGAGAGTTTTAGTACGGATCGTTGTATATTTGGGTAAGCAATTTGAGTGATTGTATTTCATTGTGTTGTGATAAAGAGTTGTCATAAAGGAATTTAAGTGTTGTTTGGAGTTTTTTTCAACGAACCCAAGGAAATATCGTAACAATATAATTTACCTGCGGTAGCCACTCAAAAGTCCTTTTCTCTAATGCCCCACCCCCTTTATTTCTTTAAGGAGTAAAATTGATAGATGAAAATTTCAAGATGGCGACTGGGCTCCACCTGGAAAAAAATCAATGGAAAGGGGGGTATTGTGATACATCATTTGAAGCTCCTAACGAATACTTTACAACCCTAGAATATAAAGTCAATATCTTCACCTAATACAAAATGGCGGAACATTCAATAATTGGAGGAAATAAGCTGAGTTCATTTCAGAAGATGCTCAAAATGGTTGCCCAAAACGTCTTGACATAAGAACAGTCTATCCGATATTTCATGTCGAAGATATTTCTACAAATATTCGGCCGTATATTCAATATTGAAGCAGGTTCAGTTTCGTATACCTTTTGCTTCGAATAGCCCCTCGATGGCCAATATAACAATCATGGAAAATATTATACAAATAGTTTCTTACTTGTCTGAGGAATGTGGTGGTGCTCCATTTTGTTGGAATAATAATATGCATATTCAAATACAGTTTTTCTGTTGAATTTTTTTCAACTGACCATGTTAGTTGTCCTACTGACATTTTTGTCTTTTTTATGAACAAAAAATAAACTATCAAACCTTGTTGGGTTGTTGGGATTGCCATATAGCAGAGAAAAACGAATATTTCTAGAAATATCGATATTAATGTGTTTGTATTCAAGTAATTATTAAATGTTCCCCCATTTTGTAGTAGGTTAAGATATTGCCTTCACATTCTAGTGTTGTAAACGCCAGGAGCTTCAAAATGATGTAACACAAGACCCCCTTTCCATTTATTTATTTTTCCCCATGGCGCCCAATCGCCATCTTGAAATTTTCATCTGTCAATTTTACTTCAAAATATAGTATTCATGCATCAACTTCATAATCACAAGTTTAAATTTTTTTGAGTTGACCCGTTCAAAAAATGAAAGGGGGGGGGGCATTAAAGAAAAGCATTGTATTATAATAATAATAATAATATTTATTCATCAACAATAAAAAATTCAGAGTAGATAATACAATATTACAATAGGTGCAGTGATTTTAGTGCTTTTGTTCGTGGTGTAATACATAGTTTTCAGATCAAAATCGTTCTACAAATCCATAGTGATACGAGTTAATTCTAGCTAGATGATACATTAGATGTACTGTTGTAATGAATAATCGCAAAGTGAGCCCATAAAAGAAATCTTGTGCATGGGCAACTATATGATATTCAGTTTTTTACAGTTATTTGTCTAATGTGGTAGCTGTTACAATGTTTGAGTTTAAACTTATAAAATGCATATGTCCTAACTAATATTGGGTTTTCAAAACAAATGTGGTATTATTACTATTGAAAAATTCACGAATGTGTTCTCTGGGTATTAATTGGATCCATTTTTTTATTTTGTTCTTGAACATACTGCTCGAGTTTAATTTTTTTATCTCCTCGGGGAGTTCATTATATAGTTTTGGACCAAGGTAAGTGAAACATTTCAATCCTATTGTTTTTGTAGAACGAGGGACAATCAACTTTTTGTTGGTTCTTTCCCTGGTGTTATATGCATGGTCAATATTTTTAGAAAGGTTCCTATCTTTATGTTGCTTCACTAAAATAGTCCTTGCATAGAGTTGGTTGATGTTAAATATTTGGCTTTCATTAAAGAGCATCTCTGTGGAGTATTGGCGGGGCTTCTTATAAATGACTTTTAAAATATACTTTTGTAATGTCTCCAAATTACCCATGATATTGGTGGATGCCGCTCCCCAAGCTATTATTCCATATGCAAGATGACTTTCCGCTAACGCAAAATACAATGTTTTGAGGAATTTCACTGGTAGAATGTTTGTTAAAAATTTGAACCTATAGAGCATTGGTCTTAATTTTTTGATTATATATTCAGTGTGTTTTTCCCATCTGAGATGGTTATCAATGTATATGCCAAGATATTTTATGTCTTTAGTTGATTTCACTATGAGGCACTCGTTGGAATCATTTTTTACGTGCAATTCTGTGTATTCAGGTAGGTAGATGGAGTAAGAAGAA
Organism: Zygogramma bicolorata; assembly: GCA_032362365.1. Taxonomy (NCBI): domain Eukaryota; kingdom Metazoa; phylum Arthropoda; class Insecta; order Coleoptera; family Chrysomelidae; genus Zygogramma; species Zygogramma bicolorata. The sequence continues at coordinate 314,579 of JAVJAQ010000145.1, forward strand.
AAGGGTACGAAAAATGTTTTATTCATGTTGATTGTTAATAATTTACTGTCCATAAAATTGAAAATTAGTCCTAGATCAGATTCAGCTATTTGTTTCAGTTCTTGCCAATTTGCTGCTTCGTAAAATATTGCTGTATCATCAGCAAATGTTGTTATGTTTCCTTTGATATTCAGTTGGAATATATCGTTGAGGTAAAGATTGAATAGAAGAGGTCCCAGGACTGTGCCTTGGGGCACCCCATATTCAACTGTTCTGAATCGACTAAGATGATCTCCGATTCGTACGCATTGTTGTCTTTCTCGTAAGTAGCTAGTTAACAATTTATGTGAATGCCCTCTAATTCCAATGACTTCCAAATATTGAAGCAGTTTGTCGTGGTCGACAGTGTCAAACGCCTTTGCCAGGTCTATGAAGATACACATAGAGGATAATTTTTTGTCAAGTGAGTTGTTTATGTTACCTATTAACCTGGCAATGGCGTCCGATGTCGACCTATTTTCTCGAAAACCAAATTGTTGGTCTGAGAGGATATTGAATTTGTCCAAGTACTGTTCAAGACGTTTTTAATAATTTTTTCAAATATTTTGGCCAAGCTGGATATTATTAAAATTGGGCGGTAGTTTAATGGATCTGTATGACTGCCATTTTTATAGATAGGTGTGATTACAGCCAGTTTGAATGATGTCGGAAAAACACCATCTGTTATTGCCTTATTAATGATATAAGGGAGTGGCTTAGCTATTTGATTTTTCAGAAGTTTTAATGTTTCTGACCTAATTCCATCTGCACCGGTAGATTTTTTATCCTTCAGTTCTTCAATTATGCGGATGATTTCTGATTCGTTGGTTGTTTCTATATATATAGAGTTGGTTATGCTGTTTTTGATTCGCGAATTATTTATTCTGTTATTTTGGTTTTCTTTTTGATAGCATCTGCCAATTTTTTACCCACGTTAGTGAATGTTTCACAAAAAATATCTGCTATCTGATTTGGGTCTTTTATGGTGTTTCCATGATTTTTTATTTCCTTTATTATATCTTTCGTATTTTTTTTACCAATCATTTCATTGAGGTTTTTCCAAAGTGATTTTTTGTTCTTTTTATTTTCTTCGATTTTTTTCATATAGTATTCTGTTTTAGTTTTTTTGATCAAATCATTGAGTTTATTTCTATAGCTTCTATAAATTCTGATATTTTCTTCCGTACAATTTTTTTTCATGTTTCTATATAGGTTGTATTTTGTCCTTATTGATTTTACTAGACCGTGAGTTATCCAGGGACTCCTTCTACTGGTTTTAGAATTGAATTTTATGGTATTCGTACACTTTTCTTCAGCTAGTTGTATAATGTTTATGAATGATTCTGTACCCTTGTTTATATCCGGGGCTGAATACACCGATAGAAAGTTTTCATTCTCAATAAGATTTCTATACTTTTTGAAATCCACAAACTTTTTCATTTTGTGAATAATGGAAGTGTCCTTTTTTTCAGGAAAAACACAGTGGATAGCTGGAGAGAAGTGGTCCGTTATATCAGATTCAAGTACAAAAGAAATGATATCATTCTTTATAAATGATTTTTGCTTAATAAATATGTGGTCAATGCCTGTTTTTTCTTCTCCATTTACCCGTGTGTTCACATTGATAGTGCTGACGAAATTTGATTCACCAAGCACATTCAAGTAGTCTTGAGCTGAGGCATTATTTGAGTCTAAAATATTAATATTGAAATCTCCTACGATGAATTTAAATCAGAATATTTATTCATACCATCAACATAGAGGGATAAGCTTTCAATAAATTGTTTTTCGCAAGTGGCTGGTGGTCTATATACTGCGCTAATGAGTATCCTATAGCCGTTTATTGTTGTATCGATTTCTAAAATATTGAATGCATTTATTGAAACAACGGCTGATGTACATTTGAACGTGTCTTTAACAAATAGTAGGACTCCGTCATTTTGGTTGATTGATCCCTCATTATAAAAATGGTTATAGCCTGGTTTTGAAAATACAGAAGTGTCAGAAATTTTTCTCGTTTCTGTTAGTACTATGAAATCATAGTCAGTTTATATTTGATGTAATAATCTGTTCAATTCATCAATATTTTTTTTTGCACTCCTTATATTCATCAAAAACAGGCTAATGTTTGATTGTTTATTGATTTTTTCAATGCAACATTATAACTTGTTATATTTTCAATTAGCTTGGTTTCTATTGATTCTACTTCGAAGTTTCTAATATATTCATCCATTTAAATTTTTTTTACAACAGGAAAATAATTCACACTACAGACATTGAAAAAAGTAAATTGGTTTTACGTTTCTAATTTCCTTTCTTTGATTTAGAAGAAGATGAGTTTGATTGGAGCTTGATGTTAGTTTGAGTCACTAAGTTGTGTTTTCTTTTTGCGTTGTCCTTTGGCAGCTTCAAATGATCTTCTTTCTCCGTTTTGCCTGTTTCCTCTGATGAATCGTACTCTCGTATAATGTTTTGCGTTGGTGTAGCTGGCACGCTGTTACTTATAACTCGCTCTGTTTCTTCGGTTTCGAATTCTTCCAATTGATCCACTGTTAATGCGTTTCCTTCAATAATTAATTTAGCTCCTTTTATGAAGCAATTTCTTCCGTTCTCCTTCTCGATGGCCTGGTAGTGTTTGAGTATTTTGAGATCCTCTCGTTTGGTAGTCAAGTCGTGCGAAATTGCAATTTTGGTACCTTTCAGTTTTTTTTTATTGTCCAGAATCAATTTCTTCTTGAGTTGTGATATCAGTTGTATTTTGATTGGACAGTTTTTTGTTTTTCCAAGACAATAGACGTTGTTTACGTCATCTTCAGTTATTTCAATCTCTAATAATCTATTCAGTTCACTTACTACCGAGGTCGCCTGTACCTCTTCTACGGATTTGTTCAAACCAAAAACCACAATATTGTTGAGTTTGCTATCTCTCTCTAGGATCTCTAGCTTATTTTTCAGAATGGTATTTTCTTTTTCCAATTTTGCGACTTTATTGTTGAGGTTTTCAATTTTCAGTGAGAGTCGCGCCTCGCTAGCAATTATCAAATGTTTTAGTTCGTCTCTACTTATATGTATCTCCTCTAAGATTTTACTCACAAAAGCATCAGACATTATCTTAAGTTGTTATTCACCTTGGTAGTATATGAGCTGCTTTATTTTCTCGTTTGTTGTTATTTCTTATCAGACAGCTGGCGTTGTTTTTTGGAGTTCTCTGATTAATGTGGCAATATGTAGAACACGAAATGTGAGGGAGATATGCAATGATTTCCTTATATTTTAATCATGAGTCAATGTAAGGTAGTTCAGAAACTCACAGAAGAGATTTCATAATTTTCGTGTTATTATAACTAGTACTTTTCAGCGTATTTATAAGCAACACTTTCTAACACTATTCACTGTAAGGCTTGCCACACACTGATGGAGATGGATATTAGATTCGGCACTATTAACACCACAAACAATGCGAAATGGTAATTGAAATTTGACACTCTTTCTGTTGACAGAATTATCATTATTGATCTGATATTTGATACACACCTTTAGTTCTTATAGGTGGTATCAGATATGAAAGGGCTTGACTAGTAGAATGTAGCTCACTATGAAAATCCAATATGGCCGCCAACAAAATAGCAGGTTACATATTTTTTTACAACCCCCCTTGATATGGGAAAAAATCTAAATTCAATATTGCCGTAAACAAAATGGTGGATTAGGAATGCATAATGTATTTTTTCAAAACCCCCTTAATATGGGTATCAAATGACTAGTAATGTACGCTCCGAAAAATTTCAAATCGAAGATGGACGTTGGCACAAATGCCAGATTTTATTTTTGTTTCGATATTTCTGTATAGCGGTTGACTCAATGGAAATTTCACACATATAGATAGAAATATTGAAACAAAATCGAAAACCTGAAAATACATCAAGTCAAAAAAATGTTAAACGGTTTATGTTAATGATGTAGATAATGTTCTAAAACCTAAAAAATAATTCGGTAAGTTCTAGTTATCAGTCATCACACCACTTTCCTCATCAGGGCATTGTCAGACAAAAAAATGAATCGTTGAACGTACCGTATATTACATTACTAGTGCAGAAAGTGACGTTGCCGAGTGCGACAATCCCACGAGTGTGAAAAATCACTTTCGCACCAATAATGTTCACTTTTTTCCTACAACCACCTATTTTATTAAGCAATGTGAAATATCAGATCGTGTATATTCAGTTGTCTGACTAATCTTATGTTTCAAATGTGACAGTCTACGTTTGAATATTGTTTCTATAAAAAGTGCACATGAATTTACGATTACTTCTATACTGAAATAAAGAAACAACGATAATTAACGTTTCTTTGAAAAAATTACAATAAGTAAGAACTCAAAAGATACAACTGGGGAACAAATTGAATTATTTGGAACCATAAACATTAAAAGTAAATTGGTTATCGTTACAATTTGTAGATTGTAACGGTGTCTGCAAAAGATTCGTTTCAATATTTTCTCTGTTAACGTTAATTCAAATCTAAATTAGCTCAGTTGGTATATAGAGTATCCGGTAGGATAACCGCAAGGTTGTCGGTTCGATTTTCGACGTCAATACTTTATTTTTTATAAATAATCAGTTTTTAGTCCAGTTCTTATGAAAATACTATCAACAAGGAAGAGCAATCAATAATAACATCTGTAAATCTCACAGGATTCACGGGTTTGACGGCTTATTGGCGGAAAGTAACTTTCCACATGAGTGGGAATAAAGGTACCTTTCCATGAAAATAGAGATGAGTAGAGAGTGCGATATGTGTTACTTTCCTATGTGGTCGTAGGAAAATAGTGTTTATAATGATATATTGGTCGACTTAATATTGTTAACAGCATTTCGATGATGGGGAATGGTTAAGTGGTCTATACTGAATGTAAAAAATATAAATGAGTGAGCTGGGGTTTGGAAGTAAATTTTTGGGGGTGGGGTTTAAAAGGGTAAAAATGATATTATCGCATTTTCTAACGAAAGGTGACGTTTTAGAAAAAAGTGTTCAATGAGAAAGTTATAGATCTTAAAAAGATCATAACTCAACCTTATAAAGAAAAACGCAAAAATCTTATTAATTCGTTATCTCTCATTTCCACAAAAGATATTATATTTCTACATAATTCAGTAGAAATGTACTTTGTCATGTCTTTGATAGCCACATTTTTTTGGAATGATAAAAGGAATGGTTCCAAAGATAATCAATTTTTTCAAATTCAATTCTTCCTTCAGCGATTTATCGTATACTGTTTTTTTCTGGACTAATTTACTTCTTTTTCATTCCTACTTTTCAATAGTAAAATAAAAATAGTCCCAATTCAAAAACAAGCTCAAAAATGAGAAAAACCATAAAACCATCACAACTGTGAATTCGCTAATAAATGTCGATTATTTATAACAATTTTCGAAAAACTAATAACACCATTCCATTTTACAGAAAAAACACCTTGAGAAACTATGTTCAATTAGATGATTCTTAGTTTTTCTCTGTGGAATACATGTATATGTATAATTAATTTTTAATGAAATAAGTCAAAATTCAATTTTTTCGGAGAATTATTTTAATTTTCAAAATTTTCAGTCATATATCAAAAAAAAATCGTGTAAAAAATTTGCATTATAAAAATATTTCACGCGAGCCTTGACAGTTTTAATGGTTGTTCAAATATTTCTCTGAGAGAGGCATTTCTTGGTTTACAAACGTCTCCTCATTATCACCGAATTCGTTGAATGAAAGGGTTTATAGGTTCACGCACAGATTTTGCTCTTCGATTTCGTCTCCAATCTCCTCGAATTCGTCAAAGTCAACAGAAATAAATTTTGTGCATAAATCTGTATATCTCAGTCCATAATTTCGGCACCAGTATCGATTACCCCCAAAACTGGTGTCGCAGGCACAAGAAATTATTTTTACCAAATGATCAGGTATGACTGAACTCCGGTGAGCCCAGGCACAAGTTTTTTAGTGTTATTCTTTCCTACAGTTACTTCATTCCCAAGCAACTTCTGGAGCTGAAAATATGCTTCATACGAATGTTGCATAACTGCTCCAACAGTGAGTGGTAATTTTTTCAATTTAAAAGTGGAACTTGCATGGAGCACTTTATACCGTTCAAATCTTAAGTCATCTAGGAGTAATTTATCATTTGTGCCCTCGTAAATGAAAAAAATTAATCTGCAACCATTTCGGGCAATAACTTCTGGCGCTACAACAAAGTCATAGTAGTATATTACGTTACGAGAGGGATAGGTGTCAATTACTCACAAGCGAAAAATTGGGAGTAGGAGGCGTTAGCCGAGTGTGGTAATTCGCAAGTAATTGGCCTTATTCCAGAATTACATACTGTACTTACAATACACGTGTATTGTAGATTAATGGCGACCGTTAGTTCTAAGTAGTGCATTGAATGTTGTTTTTATTACTTTGCCTACAAAACCAGAAGTTGTGTCGTAGTCACTAAAACAATGTAAAATTCCAACAATAAGGTAACTTTATTCTCATGTTGAGTATTTGATGAATACATCAAGTTGCTCACATCTCCTGCACTTGGCTCAGAAAATACACGGCGGGTTCGGTTGAATTCAACTGATTCAATAGAACCCAGAGATCGATATTTTGGCCAACAACATATTATTTTTTTTTCACATTCAGCAAACCCTATTACTACACAAAAAGGTTTGTTTTTTTCGGTAATTTCTACTGCTGTATGAATTATGAAGGAGTCAGCGTCTTCTCTAGCTTCCTTTACCTCATTTGAGTGAGTAGTTCAAAATTGAGAACAGAAACTATTGTCGACGCCTTGTTTTTGTTGTTTTTCTTAATGATGTTGTTGATTTGTCATTGTGAGTTTCATAACCATCAAATATTATGCTACTTTTATCTACATGATGATTATGTAAGAATGACATGACAAAAAATTTTCCATTCGGAAAATGAAAAATAGTTTTATATTTTTATATGATAATTGTTTTCGTATAATTTAATGGTGTAATTAGTTTTTGAAAGTTTTCGAAAATTTAAATAAATTTGTATTGTATTACTAGAAACTATAGATAAGAAGGAAGAAAATGGACAAAAAAAACAGTTTAATATAAATCGCTGAAGGAGGAATTGAATTTGAAAAAAAGGAATTTTGGCGAAAAAGTAAATTATCTTTGAAACTATTCTATTTATCATTGCGAAAACAATTGTGATTATTGAAGACATGACAAAGAATATTTCAACAGAATTTTGTTGTGGAAATGAAGGACGAAATATTGAAAAAACAGTTTTTTACATTTTTCTCGGTTATTTTGAGATTATCTGCAGAAGTCATTTATACAAAAGTTCTAGATCTTCTTGGGGTCTCTAACTTTTCCATCCTACATTTTTCTCTGAAAATGTCTCCTTTCATTAGAAATTGTGATAATATCATTTTCACCCCTTTAGACCCCTCTAAAATATTTACTTCCAACCCCCAGCTCAAGCATATATTTTTTTACATTCAGTATAGGCCACTCAAGTGCTAATAACAATTTTGTTTTTTTTTTACAAAAATAACTTAATTCGCGTGGTCTATGGAACCATTCAACCTGAACATTATTCCTACATGATAAGATAACTCTCCACATAGCCGGAATATAAAAGAGATTTCGATTCGAAAGATAACAATTCTTCCACTAACATTCAAGTGGTTCCATGGAATAATAATCCCATGATCAATTTCAGAAAGCTAATAATATCAACTATCACCTAGAAACATATACATATTCTACTTGTTATATATACCCTGTATGCTTGACAAACACTCCCACTAACGCCTCGTTGATAACAAATCAAATTCGGCATACGGTGGGAAAATAAAAACAGAAAATCAGAGAGGAGGATTAAAGATTCCGCGACTTCAGATCACACGGGTCCACGGAGGGTGAAAGCAACGACATAGATAATGTGCTTCTACCTCGCAATTACCTATATTTCCATCGACAAAAATACGTGAGTTTTTATAATCATCGTTGAGTCAAGGAACATAATTTCACGGATGCATCAATCAGTCTATTCGAAATTTAGTACATGATTAATAATTCTAGTCACTGAATTTGCAATTTACTACTATTATTATTGATTTCTTGTACCATTAGAAAATGAAACATTCGAATTTATCGAAAATCAAATGCTGATGAGATATGATTTTGAAAGTGATGGCAAAATACTGTTATTTTTGGTGTACTGTTTGTGAAATTAGTCTGCTTTTCAGTAGCGAGTATGATAATACTCGATCAGGAATACATTCGGGGATCATGATCAGTCTAAAAAAAAAATCAATTCAAAATTATTGCAAATAACACGTTGCAATGGCAAACAAAATACCTTAGGATAATATAAGGAAATAGGTAAAATAACCACACGTATTCTGACAAGTAAATTGCAGTATTTTTCAGGTTGGATGGTACCAAACAGAAATGACATCGTCACCATCTATTTCAAACATATTATAGTGCGTCTTGAATTGGATTTCCAGCTACAAACAAATTACTGATAGCCAATATCTCAAACGAGCAAACTTTTTTCATATGATTTCTGAGGAATTTTCTTGTCTCCAATTCATCAATTCAATCTAAAGAATCAATATTTCTTCAAAAGATGTAATGTAAAAAATTTAGGAACAATCTCTGTGGATATGTGTATAAATGTTAATTCATAGACAAAAAGAATAATCAACTTTTCTTTTATTGCACACCAGGCGTTGAATGATATGGAAGGCAGTTTATTTTATGAATTTTTATACCAAATTCTCGTATACCACTCACCCTCGACAAATAACTTCCCTCCTCGTAGCCGGACATGCTTACTTCCGTATGATTCAACTATCTGTGAATTACACACATATCAAGAGAGCGTTTGCCAATATTTCAATATTACTTTTTATTAATTTATTTTTATATAACGTCGGATAAAATGCAAATCTATTGATTAATTCGACCAATTATGAAAAAACTTGGAGGAGCAAGTAAAAAATAAACATATATTATATATTACATAGTTTCTATATATTAGAGAATTTCAATTTTTTTAATGTTTTACTTCCATGAACAACTAAAACATTGATATTGTGGACAGGTTTACTTTAGGCCGAGAAGAAAAAGTCAACAAAGTTTCAATGAACATCATACTCACCTTAAAAATGATACTTTTTCTAAGCTTTACTATTGTACAAGTTCATAAAATTTTTAAATCATGTCTAAACCAATGCAGATGGTGTTTACTGTAAAGGCAATATACCATATACTGGAATGACCAAAGACTCAACCTCTAAACAGTGATGAAGATCTGTATTAACGAGCAGATCATATAGCCAAACTATAACGGTCGTCCCGTAGCGATCGTATAGCAAAATTCACATTTCTGCCGGGGTTGGAACCTTCCCAACAAGTGGGACGAAGACGATTTGTATTCGCAACAGCAACTCTATTCTAAAATCACTTCTTGGATGAACGTATACGTTGTTTCTAGGTAGAGATCACTTAGATCTGTCATAGCTTAACAGCAACAGCATCTTCACAGAAGTGCGAGTGATAGGGACTCAGCTCAACCGTTACTGCTCAGCTGAACGATGTGCCTGTTGAGATCACCTTCACTTGGTGTGTTTCCAGTGGATAGCGTTTTGCCTATACAACTAGAATTACATAGATTATCAAAAATCACTCACGCTGCAGCCGTGCAAATTGACGACCTCCAGCTGGTCGCAGAATCTCGCCAAGCATATGACGGCCCTCGAGGTGATCTGCTTGCATCCTTTGCTGATGAAACTCTTCAGTCTGCAACAACCCCTGGCCAACGCCTCCACCCCGTTCTCGGTGATGTTGCTGCACCAGCTGATGTTTATGTGCGTCAGGTTGGGGCAGCCGTCGCTGAGCGCTTTCAGCGAGTTGTCGGTGATCGAGGAGCAGCTATCGAGGTTGAGCTTCTGCAGCTTGGGACAGTGCCGCGAGAAGGCGTTGCACGTCGAGTCGGTGAGCTTCTTGCAGCCGTTCAGGTTCAAGTCCTCGACGTTCGGGCAGAGTTGAGCGAGCGTCTTCATTGAACCGTCGGCGATGGACTGGCAACCTCGCAGGGATAGTTGCCGAAGGAAACCGCCGCATCGCCGGGATATGTTTTCGATTATGGGACCCTGAAAATACATGAGTGGACAGTCATAACAGAGTTGACTGCACACAGACATGGAATATAATCAAAGGTAATTGTAAATTTTCTGAACAGAGATAATAAGAGGCCACTTGTTTTTCTCGCCGGTTTCGCTCGAATGCCAAATCTTGCCTCTGGGAGCTCACAGCTTTTATTGCCACTGCGTGATTAATTAGCGCTTTGATGAATGAATAGATGGTATGTGCTGAGTCCACCCGCTGCATATAATTGAAGCACTTTTGTTTTGGGTGTTGTGTTGTTTGAACAGTTGACAGTGTACCATGGTAAATTTTGAAATTTTGTTAGGTTTACGATGGTGAATCGTCAAATTATGTGTAGTGGCTTAAAAGCTGTGATTTCATAGATTCTTTGTATGAATGCAATACAATTTGATTCAAGCTCCGCAATTTCGATGAATGTCAGAACTACATGCAATATCTGGTCTAGAAAATCAACCCTAGAAACTCTCTCATTGATAGAATTTTCTTCTTCCAATTCAATGTGGAACTTACTCGGATTCAGATTGTCAGAACTAAGACCATTATCGGCTTAGAGGAGTTGAATCTGCATCAGTTTGGCATCAAAAAGTGGAATTTCTGGAGTTGTGTTTTCAGGCTACAGAGTTCAATAAAATCATTTTCTGGATTACATATTTTGCATCCATAAAACATAACAGAGTGTGACCCAAGTTTCGTCCATATCGGTAGAGCTTAATTTGAGAAAACCTTGAAAAATTGTTTGTTATGACATTATTTCAAATATTTCGGATTTTTTCAAAGGATGACCGCCCCTTCCCCCACCATAGGGAAATCGGGTCTTTATAACCGATCATACCTCGAAATATTGTCAGTCATCACCAGAAGACGATTGTGGATACCAGCAATCGAAACGTCGTAAGTACACCCAACTTTAATCTTGATTTCAACATTTATTCATACTATTTCATTTATTTCTTTATTTAAATTTTTTGACTAATATTTCAAATGCAGTATCTCAATTTTCTTGTCACAATATTATTGCATTCATTTCTTTATTTTCATTTTTTGGCTAATATTTCATATTCGATATCTCAATTTTTTTGTCACAAAATTATTTTCTTCGATCAATCAAACCTTTTTTTACCTACTTTTCACCAAAAAAAATCCATTACAACCTTTTGTTTGGATTTGATTACCTAATTTGATTTGTATTTATATCCCTTCGTTTACAGCAACAGATTTCAAGAGAATTAATAATATAGACAATGAAAGTCCGAAACATTACCATTCAGGGTTAAGTTTTGTTGCCTATTATCCGTCAAGTTTTGAAAACATATTTGTAAAAACTAATGGATTATTTATTATATTGTATTTATAAGGCCTCGTTGATCCATTGCTCGCACAAGTTTCGACTTCTGAGGGTTGACGTTCGTCAGCTTGTTAACGAAAACGAACAATTTTAGAACAATTACAAATTCGAAGTGAAAATGCAGCAATTTCTTCTGGTTCGGAAGATACAATCTTTTCAATCTCAACTCAACTTCAATATCAAAAGTTGTGATTGTACAATGCGGCCGTAACAAATCCCTAGCCTCCTTTTGACTTCAAAACGCGACAAGATGTCAAGGGCGGCCAAAGTTTACGTTAAATGGCAAGGGGGGCTTGTGATACTTCGTTTGATAGATCATTCTGACCCTGGTTTACTGAAAATGACGCCTATTTGCAAATTTTCGGGAGGGGGGGCGAACTCTATGAATAATGATGAAATGAACCTTACTACACACTGCAACGATCATTGCAACCAAAAAAAAACAATTTTTGAATGTTACAAAAAAACCTCTAGAAATGTCTTCAGGTTGAAATACTTTTGATGTCATACTAGTACATTATTTTGTATTTATTGTTTGGTTAACAACAAAGTAATAGGGTATTTTATGGCCTAAAAGTTAAAATTTATGTTGTGGCTGCAATAACGGACTAGTATGACAAAAGTTTGTGTGAATCACGGGTATAAATATATGAATTTGTCTTCGAGTGACTTACAAGCCCTCGGGCCGGACGCGCCCGGCTTTGTAAAACCGTCGCCCTTACGGCTTAAACATCTACTTCATACCGTCGGTACATAAACTATTAATATCGCACAATATTTTTTCTCGGTTCAGGATAGTGCACTGCTAAGAGCGTTCGCCTATCATGCGGGAGACCGGGGCTTGATTCCCTTTCCTGGAATCATCGTGCTGTAAGGCCTCGTCAATCGATTTTGAGAGCTGAGTGAAATTGTCCAATATCTTTGAGTTTTACGGCACATCAAAACTTTTCTGATTTGCTCACTTCCCAAGAATGTATACTGAGCGTTATTCTGATCATTCTTTTTATTAATTGGCGTTGCAAGCCAATCTAATACACATCAATATTCAGAAGGAATGTAAGAGCAATGTTTCGTGGACTTGTAGTATATTTAAATTTATACCAGCGCAGAGAGACTTCTGACGTCACACAATTCAGACATATGCTTTGGCACCTTGGTGCTGCCTGTTTGATTTTTTACCATTTCTATCACTTTATAACACTGTGTCTGATATTTTGACTACGCGATAATTGAGTATAAAGGGTTATATTTCGTCCAGAACAAAAGGTCATTTGGACTGTTTGTTACCCTTCAACATGAAACTAAAAACACTCGACACGCATTTCGTTAAACAAGTTAGTATTCAGTAGAAGAAACTCATATATGAGTAGCAAGTTCTACTGGAGAAGATGATAACTGTAAACAAAACGAGCGTCAAATGCGATTGTTTCCATTTTGGTGGTTATGTCAGCCTGCTAATATAACTGATTTCATATTTGCAATAATTCAGGTATCTAAAGGTATGCTCTCGATTTGAAAAAGTGTATTCGAAGGAGCGTCCGAATGTTATTCATCCGACAAATCTGTTATTTTTACAAATTTCTACTTCCCTTATAATCAATTATCGTAGTTTCTTTATCAGATAAAGTACAGATTCCGAAAAATATAAAATGAAAATAACATTAAATTATTTCTATAGACAATTCTCTACCCACCTCAACATCCTTTTGGAAATCGAACAGGTCGATTCGTTGCCAATTCGAGCCATCCAAAGCAAGAATATTCCATGCCTTTGAAACTTGGGCGCATCGGCAAAGTGACACTACATCCAAATATGAAAAGATGCGCAGAAGTAATTCTTTGGGTAACTTTTTGTTAATTGGTGCTTCATCTTCTACGAACACCTTGTTCAACTGAAAAAAGGGAAACATTTTTAGGGCGGGATAATTAAGCAGACATTAATATATATATATATATATATATATATATATATATATATATATATATATATATATATATATATATATATATATATATATATATATATATATATATATATATATATATATATATATAGAGAGAGAGAGAGAGAGTAAGAAACATTGTTATTTCAAGATTCTCTTTTTACAGATAAGAATGAATCCAATTACACTATAAATTCAAATTTGAGAACTTTTTATAAAACAGTATTTAAAAGGACGGTCGACTTTAGTGTAAGAGATCCAAGACATTTCTGAGAGGCACTTTTGAGATAATCAAGATTAATTACTGCGTTAGACGTAGGCATACTAACTGGAATATATTTTGTTTATACCTTCTACGACCCATAACCTATCATATAACATCCATTGTATTTATTTTTTACAATTTTTTGTGCGATTTCAACAAGATAAAAATTTGTGTCTTTGGGGAGAAGGGAAGAATAGTTTTTAGGATGCTATAATTTGGTTGATATTGAATGGATTGTGAAATCGATGTAGCGAAGTGGGATAAATTCATTCGACATAGTCAATGAGCATACTTGACGACTGGCGTTAAATCAAATCATCTTTTGAACAATTCGTTCAGGCCAGTCTCAAATCACCAACACAGGTTTTGGCTGGCACCTGTCAGAAAACAACTACTCCCCTGGCTAATACCACGAAGGGCATCGAATTATATCCGACCGGTGCCAGTGCAGGTTTCTTCACAGAAGAAAATTCTGCATTTGCTTTTGGCGATACAAATGAAGGAATTGATTCTCAATTATAGGGACTGACACACTTGCAGACCGGTTTCGGTCTATAATTCGGGATATAATTCAATGCCCTTCGTGGTATAAGCCAGGGGATTAGTTGTTTTCTGACAGGTGCCAGCTAAAACCTACTGTGTAGGTGATTTGAGACTGGCCTGAACGAATTGTTCGAAAGATGATTAGATTTAACTCTAGTCTTCAAGTATGCCCATTGACTATGTCGAATGTTCTTACTTTCTCTTCGCAGGAGGAATGGGCGGATTCGGTTTATTTTTGGAATACCTCGTCCATGGGTAGATTGCGCAATAACTTCGTTGTTCGCATCTGCTTTGGTCGGGGCTTGATACTATGAAGGATTTTGATTATTAATTATGGGAAGTCATCGACTTTATGTTGATGATGGCACTGCATTTTACTGACGAGTAGCCAAAAAGCCCGAAACCGGTCTGCGAGTGTTTCCGTCCCTATAATTGAAAATCATTTCCTTCATTTGTATCGTCAAAAGCAAATGCAGGATTTTCTTCTGTGAAGTAACCTGCACTGGCACCAGTCGGATATAATTCAATGCCCTTCGTGGTATTAGCCAGGAGAGTAGTTGTTTTCTGACAGGTGCCAGCGAAAACCTACCGTGTAGGTGATTTGAAACTGACCTGAACGAATTGTTCGAAAGATGATTTGTTAAAAATTCAAGTCACAGAGTTTCCATAATCGATAAATTTACCCCAATAGCCATAATATAAAAGACGGTTATATAACAGTATGTTAAGCCTTCATTTTTACACCAAAAGCTCCCGTTGTCCCTAGGAAAAAAATTATCATCTGCAACAATTATTAGAAAAATTAAAAAGTGCTAAATCACATTTTTCCCGCCGTCTCGCCCTTACTAGCAACATCTGTAGTCCAGCAGTATTACTTTCAGGAGTGACATTTGGTAATGCCGATAATAAATTGTGATGATTCACATGCCAAGATCACCATTTGACAGTAAAAAGTTCTTGAAAATAGTACCACTTATCTAAAAGGCCACGATTTTAGGGTATTTTTTCACTCACTAATGATGATTTGAAAGGATGTTATTTCACCACCAGGTGTTAACCACGTTTCAAGTATCACTACCGGAAACTGTTGTGAATAACAGTTGATAATAAGGGAACAATGGTGGAAAAATACGCCAAGTTAGGGTTTATAAACCAATTCTACGCGTTCAATAAGAGTGGTTATGTCACTTCGGAATACATGTTTTTCAATGTGCGAATACCTTTAATGAACCGACAGAGGAAATTTGATATACCTATTTCATGACCACATTGAAGATTGCAATCCTTGCAGTGCTGTCTATTTTTAACTGCCCCAGAAAACATTATTTTATTCAGTTCAGTTGCTTCAAGTTCGTATATAACATATATTTTTGATGGGCTATTTCTTCCTTCTGTTGACTCCCTTTCTTTTACAAGTTCCTGGAATTACACGTTTCTATTACCGTCTTAATCGTCTAATTACTTTCTTCGTCGGAAAGTTCAAGCGTTACACCAATTATTATCGCATTCAAGCAGGCATTTTTTTCCAAATAAAATTCAAGTTAAATCTCTTGAACACCCCCTTGTGTTATCTTCATTAGCCACCTTATAGTCGCTTCACCAACCTATGGCCGTCTTTGTCAACGTAATGGGAAGTATGAATAACAATCAAATTTCTACTTGAATCATACAGTACGTGGTACTAGTAAACTTTGCAGTCCAAGCTATAACATAAAACTTCCAAGTACTATGTGAGAAACAATTTTTGTGTTGGGATTGATTTTTCCTTCGTGTTTTTTAGATTCTTAACCTACCACAATCTGAAAAATGAGAATTTATGTTGAAATCTATTCAAGTGTAGAAGGGCAGATTTCCAATGTACCCCGTTGCTGCGTTTATTAAAAACAGTTCCTTCTGAATGAAAGATGCCCAACCAGTCAGCAATTTCTCGTATAACTCAAATTCATTCACCGATCAAAAAAATACAATACGTAATATTTATAAAATACTTATCGTTAACGTTTCGGAAACCAAATCTTCAATTGATATCCTAAAATTATGTATGGAAAAAACATATTTTCAATTCAAAAATGACTTCCATCTACAAGAAATTGGGATGGAAATGGATTCAGTTCTTTCTCCAATTCTGGGTAAGATTATGGTAGATATATGTTGATGATGTTTTGGTCGAAATGAACTAGACATTTTCTTGGAGCACACTAACAAGCAAGAATCAACAAGTTCACATAAACATAAAGTAACTATGAACTTCCTTGCCCAGATGTAATGGTAAAGAAAGCAACAGTCCATGTAGACACAAGTGATATCTTTACTATGACTCAAACCACAAGTGTCCAAAAAAAAGATATAGTAAGATGACTTTATAATAGAACAATAGTATGCAATTCATTAGAAAAAATCGATGAAGAGATTAACATCATGATTTCAATATTGAAAGAAAATGGATATCCAGATAATTTTATAGGTGATACATCATTGACTGAAAATACAAATCGTAATACACCCCACAATGAAGACCTACAACCTACACAAACTGCACATCCTGTAACCAATATAATACTTCTTGTCCCTTCATTGTCTATAAAAACGGCAACAGGTATAATGTTGGAACAACATTCAAGACAACAAATACTTTACGTCCAATATTAAACACTAAATCAACTAACAGAAAACTCCAAGAAGAAAAGCATCAAGGACAGACAGTCAGATGGTTTGAAATCATCAGAACACATTTTTACTATCGCTGGAGATAACACAATAAAATGAAATGACACTCAAATAATGGCAAGGGAGAGCAATGACAGGAAACGAAATTGAAGGAATCGGACCTGGAGCGGGACTCTATAAAAAGAGGGAAACAAAGTCGGTCTATTTTGAATTTGGATGTTTATGTTTTATGTTGTATCACAATTTTTTATATCTCATGAAAGCTCCATGAATACGATTGTATTTCTTGAAATTTGATACCAGCCAAGTTCAATAGGATTTTGATCGCAAGATTATTCTCATGTACACGTTTAGAACAATTACAACCGAACCGACATTTGTTGGAATAAGTAGGAAGTAGAATGGGGTGAACCGTAAAATTGGTAAAAATTCATATTTTATGTCGATTTCATATGTTAGGAAAAGATCGGCACTATCGCTTTCTGGAGACATCAAAATAGATGTTGCAATCATAGAGATTCCGAAGACGATTCGTTACAGACGCTCCTGGCCACCCTGCTTGAAAAACTGACAGTTTTTCGAAACCGATAATCAGAAACCAGAAAGCCAAAAAAAATTATTTTTTGTAAACACCAGTGCAGGTTTAAACTTGAAATGTCTAGTTCTGAGTTCAAACTACAACTTTATTTACACCACCCACTGTTAATTGTTTAGATATCAATACACCAACAAACTGGGTGCTTCTGTAGGTTTCCTTGTAGTTGATAGCGAATGCAATACCAGAAAACCAGCAACTTTTCGCGCTACGATACTCAAGAACGCGCGCACAAGGCTTTACCGTCTGGACAAACTC
Source organism: Zygogramma bicolorata (assembly GCA_032362365.1). Classification (NCBI taxonomy): domain Eukaryota; kingdom Metazoa; phylum Arthropoda; class Insecta; order Coleoptera; family Chrysomelidae; genus Zygogramma; species Zygogramma bicolorata. The sequence goes on from JAVJAQ010000145.1 coordinate 332,406, forward strand.
GTAATGCCTGGTTCATAGACCAAGCTCTCACATTGAATTCATTCTCAACATTGAGAAATGTGTCACAATGTTAATCAAGAGAAGCGTTCATACACGACACTTTAACGTTTTGTTTTTTGTTTAACGCCTCTATTGATGAGCATTTTGGCAACTTAAAACAAAAGATAAATCTAAAGTAAAAATTTGTTCTATGAACCAGGCATAACAATTATCGATAAGGAAAAATATAAAATGAAAAAAACATAATTGTCAATAAGGCTGATGAAATAAAAGAAACAGATTCCTTAACTGGAGAAAAGCTCCTGTTTTTTTCGCAATGGTCACCTATTTCGTGAGATATCTTCTAAAATACGCATCCCACGTCAAATTTCATATGGAATAAAGTTGTAGCAAATTCAATTAGCATTTATTTAACACCGTACTGGTATTTGTAGGCCTAGCGGTACTCACAGGCACGTCAGGCTTCCAAAAACAGTCATAAGTGGGGTTTAGAGAAAATGCAATAAATCTGATCTCTTTTTTTCTGTTTTATCGAATCGAACAGTTCAATTTTATTTTCAAATCAATTGAATTGTTCATAATACCTGCACTGTTTTTTTTCAATTTCCTTTTTCTCGGTGTTGCTGCTGATAGTTCCATGAAGGTTTGTGTCTGGCTGTTCCATTTTGTTGAAACCTCGGTTGAAGAAACTGGCTTTCGTGATCTATTGTATTTCTAATATCAGACTATCTACTTTCTGTTGCACGTTCTACAAAATTTGCAACATCCATGTCACCCATATCAGTCATAAAATAACAATGATACATCAAATAGTTTTTTGATTCCACCGGAAAAAAATTCATTGTATCTTCGATAAAGAGGGGATCCGCAAAGGCACGAAAAGAAAGTCTCTTTGTACTCTGCCTTCGCTCCTCTTTCCGGCCACATGTCGCTAGATGCTACCACACACGTCGTTCTGGATACTGGTTACCCCCCACACAGTCATTCAAATTGTATTGGGCAATGGGAACAAAAAGACATGCCTAATGACTCTTCTTTGTGATGCCTTTAAGGAGGAAGTAGAAGGAGTTGTTGCTGAAGAATACGGCGCTTTCAAGAGCAGTAGCCGATCGAGTCGTCATAGTGGAAAAAGATGTCGACCTACTCGTTCTTCTCAATGGTTTAGGAGCTGAAGATACAAACGTCTACATTCAACGAAGGGCGAAGCTGGTTACTGTCTCTACTCACGACTTCCTACAACCGCCAGAAACTCAGAAAAAGACCAAAACCACTTCACTCCTGAGCAATAGCGTGCATCAAGTGCTTTGTGACTCTATATGGGGGTGACATCGCGAGAGATACTCTGGGATTTCCTGAGGTAAGAAAGTTGTCACGTCAACGAACATAAACTTCTCCCGTTTGCCACCGACGTAAGATGCTGCAGGCCACTATGCAGGAAGGTGCTACCTCCAAGTGCAGAAGGGGCGGGGAGTCAACTCGAATCCCACTGATTGTCTTATCAGGGAAGGGTGCTCTGGGAGCTGCACGTGCAGAGAGTCTGGGCTCCACCGCTCAGTCCTCTGCCAGTCTTGCGGTCATAAACCTTGCATTCCGGATGTGGAGCTGACATGCTCACACATGGGGATGACCTGACTCCAGACTGGGCACCTCTCTCCTCTCAGCGTCCATCACAGCCATCGAGACATCACCTTCGTGCGAGCCCAAGCTCTTGTTAATGTAATTCGTCCATATAGTAAGTACTATGATGTTTGTACAAGCATTTTAGTAGGTAGGTATGAAAAACGATGTTCAATTGTGACGTAATTCCCGATAGATATATTATCTTTTTTCCATAAAACAATTATTCAACAATAACAAAAATGAATTTTAATTTTTTGTTGGTCGATAAAACAACGAATAGACTTGAGAAAAGTTTTATTGCCTTCAACCTGAAAACCCACTTACGACTGTTTTTGGTTTTCTGCCGTTTTTGTGAGAACCGCTAGACCCACAGGTACCAATTGGTTCCCAAATGAAAGCTAATTAAATTCACAGCTTCATTTCTTATAATATTTCACGCGGGATGCGTATTTCAGAAGACACTTTTTTGAAAAAAAATTACTTATTCAGGAAAATCTGTATCGTGGGAAATGAAGCCTGTACACAGCTTGGCCTAGTCATGAATTGAAGCAAATTTTTCTTTTTTCAAAGTGGGTAGAATGACTATACCAGTCAGACCCTTTCTTCAAGGTGATATTGAGCAAAAACTGAAAATTGCCGCTCGCACAGCACTCGGAAAGTGCAAATCTGGTTTGTGAATCAAGCACGGATGTACATCTTTATTGGATTAGTGATTATATTGATCATAATTTGTGAAAAATGTTTTGAATATTTTTCTTATGAAAAATTTTCCAACTGATATACGGACTTGTTCTATATTACCCTAGACATAATCTGAAGAACCAATGAAATATTATTATCATTATGCAGTTCTTCACTCAAAAAGAACTGGGTTTACTCTTTGATTGACTTTTTCTCTTAGGAACCAGCTGAACGATACCAATGCCAAACAGCGCGATTAATGTAAGCCAGAAAGTTCTTGTTAATCTTACACCAAGAGCATTAAATTCCGGTTGAAAAAAGTACTCGATCTATATAGAAGGCTTTGATCATATAAAAAATATAATTATGAAAAATGAGTTGTTTTCAAATTACTAGTTGCAGTTTTGTAACACATCTCCGATAAAAATGTAAATTTATAAATATTCAAGAAATAAAACGACCGTAGGAACATGACCTTTCGACTGAATATCGAACTCAATACGAATACAGATCGTGTTGGTAACAGCTGCAACTATTTCATGAATTATACTACTATAAAAAAAATACACCAAATCAGCTTGATGATGAATCACCAAGTCATTTTATAATTCATGAAAAGAATTAATCACTTTATTCGATAACTTCTGCATATTATCGATTTTCTGAACCTAAAAACGGTTTTGAAACATAATTCATTATTCAATATTGTTTATATAAATTACGTCTTTATAGTCTTCTTGGAAGATTAAAATGCCTAATTTCGAAAAAAAACGATCTCAACAAAAATGAAAATGATGCAAAATTACGTAAAGTAAAATATGACTCCAGTTAGATAAAAACTTTAGAGCATTTCAACAATCACAATTGAAACAAATTAAGTTATAATGGCAGATTACAAAGTACTGCCTGACGTTAAATCCGCACATATCAGCAAAGTCGAATAAACAGTATTAAACACTTTTATCTGGACCCGTGTCTGAATTATATTTACAAAGTTCGTTTATATCAGGAAATGAATTAGTTTCGATGCACATTAATTTTTTTATTTATTTCGAAATTGCATCAACCAATTGGTTATTAGCGATACGTGCCAATTACAATCATAAATTAAATTTTGTTTAACAAGTTTATAGATTTCAAGAAATTAATGAGTTTGCAGGTCACATGTTTCACCCAATATCCGTTGCATGTCTGTTTTTTAGTAATTTTCTCGGATTATCTCGATGGGTTCTGTATTCAGGGCAGTTTATGACAATATGGTCGATACTTGGAATCCAAGACCAATTTGCGGATTTCGGAAGAAGATAACGAAAAGACGACAGGAGAAAAAACAAGAAGACTAAAAGACGACAGGAGTGAAAACAAGGTGAAAGGACGACAGGAGAAAAAAAGAGGAAAAGCAACGACAAGAAAAACCGAGAATATGCACTTCAGAAAATTCTAGGAAAAAAAAGGATTAGAACAAATAGGAAAACTACGGAGAGCAAGACTTCCAGAAGGTTCTAGAACATCAAAACAAGTTCTTCGAGCATGTGTTACATAAAACCGAAGCACAAATGGAAGTACTGATAGAGGAACTGAAAGAAGAACCAAAGGAAGACGTCAAGAAAATGGACGAGGTCAAAAGAGAAGTGCATACAGTGCGAGAGAACATGAAAGGACCATGCAACATAGGCAGCGGTGCTGCAGTTTCCTTCGTACGCAGAGGCATCCTCCTGCCAGAAAGCGTGAAACCTACTTTTTCCAACTTCGTGTTTCGAACATTCGCTGGTGAAAATGCACCTATTCACGGAGAAGTTGAGATCTCACATTGATTCTAGGACAACTTAGCAATATAGATACAGTATACGTTGCAGACATAGAAGATGAATTTATACTCGGGAATACTGTAACGGGTGCGATATTCAATTGAAAGAAAATAATGATATGATTGCAAAGCTTCTTGGCTGAAGGCAACCCGTTTAAAAAAAACAATTATATACCTCTGTGCTGCCAATAAGCTGGGAAACCACTGTCAAAACGGGAAAACAAAATCACACAATCCTACTACTAAATCAGTATAATGAGCCTCGCTATAGTTCATTTCCAACCCCATTTTTGGCTTAGTTGTATAGTTGAATGCAGCAATAAATAAAACGAATTCACCCAATATTGCTTATATAAGGCTCACATACGGTAATTTCGAAATTATATAAACATGTATACTAAACAATGCAAGAAGTCGGGGGAGCGTAAATCAACTAAAACTGAAAGTATCTGCTGATCACTTGGTAACAAAGGATGAGTCTCAATCTTGAGGGTGTGTATGAATGAAAATGTTATACAGGACCTTATTGTGCTGTAGCATTCATCCACCTAAGCTCCTTCCCAAAAAGAAACTGGATCTCGATAACTATAATACCACAATGGCAACCTGGCTCGAACTATCTCGAATCGAATCTGAAGTTATCTTACTCTTTACTCATCAGTAATTCATTTACTCGAAAGTCCGTATAGTAAGACTCTGAAATTATGAAACTGTAATATGAATTCAATCCTAAGAACAAAACAATCAATATCCTACCTAACCTCCTCGAGATGATTGAAGGGCAAATACAATATTCGAATCGACTACAAAGATTCGAATGTCATCTACAATCTTTGGCAATATATCCACAAAAGTACAATTTATGCAGAGAGCATCAAATATATTGAAGAGAATACACTTACACGAAAACTGAACTTTGCTGTTGAATTCAGTCAAAACCTCCAAATCTACAACCATAAACAGAACGATGCTACTTCTGATGCAAAATGTTCTTTCCTACTGGAGAACGATTATATATACAGGCCGTAACAAAACTATACGTATCCGAGCAATTTTGTTTCAAATTATAATCTGAAGAGGAAAGCTAGGTGAATACTTTTCGTTGGAACACTCTGTACATTAAAGTGTCATCGAAATGTCACCTACATCCTGATGAAGCACATTTGATAAATACAAATAAAACGGTATATTTTCCTCGTATGTTTTGATGAAATGCGCCAAAAATGATATCTTTTTGTTTCAAGCTATGTGTGTTTGGTATACAAATTGAGAATACATTCTCCTGTGATTCAACACTCGGCACTTTTTGTTTTTGGGTGTATTAAACGTCACTGCGTCCTATATTAATATCTACGATCTCTATTTTTTTGGGTTCGAGGTGATTGGGTTCATTAAATCATCCACTGCAAGCAGCAAGAGTTTATTATGGCTATCTGCTAATGTTTCAAGTACTGCTTACTTATTTAATGAGATATTTTTCTTTTTCTTTACTGATACGAAAACGAAAAAAATAAACCATCACAAGTCATTATGAAATAAAACTAATGTTAGTGTCATTTTTATAATCTAGTGCCCACCAAAAGGTCTGCAACTCATGGAAAAATATAATACTATTGATTGCTCAAGGAAACTTGATGTGTTGTCTATAACTCGAAAATAAAAGTCAAAATTAATGAGGCAAGTGGAACGTCAATATCAAAATGTTTCGACAAAAAATGTCATTTGTGAAAGAAAATTATACTGATTTGCTACTCGAACCTTGTAAAAAAAAATAGTTGTTTCAAACGCTAACCAAAGCTTACTATTGGTGTTACATATTCTACTAAAAACAAATTTGTTCCTTAGATTATCTTTATATTTCTATAAATTTTCAAATCAACAAGTTTTTGCATAACTGATTGGCTCAGGGTAAAACTAACATAAAAGAGGAAAAGCTCAAAATAGGAGTCAATATCTGTGAGACATCTGAGATAATTTTCGATATTTTGAAAAATAAGGAAACTTCACGTCCCTATTATACCACTGAAAATATATGAGATTAGACTATTGCACTTAGGATTGAAGACGACGTTCTAACTTTTAAGAAAAACGGATTTTTTTAAGAAATCAAAAAAATAGTTCCCATATTGTGCAGACTTTTTGGCGGGCACATTATATATTATTTTCATATTGGCAGAGCAACTTTGGTTTACGCAAAATCAACACTCAATCAACACTCCTACCGACCCTCATATCTCAAATTTCAAACCTCCACCAAATAGTTTATCTTTGAGAATTGCACTAGCCGTCCAATAGTTCTAAACACTCTATTAGGAATCTATCCAAACTGGCGGAATAGCAGGTATGTTCATTAGATTCCTCCTGACTTTTCGTGAAGAAATAACAAATAATGAAATTTATAAGAGCTTGAAAAACTGCAAATCGGAAGCATATGGTGTTGATGGGATAAATATTAAAATGATAAGTATAGTTCTACCTTACTGCATAGACGTCATAAGAAACATATTTAATGATTCCTTAAATCAGGGGGTATTTCCCATAATATGGAAATCTGTTGATGTTCTGCCTCTACCAAAAATAAGTAACCCATCTTCCTTCAACGATTTGAGGCCCATATGCATTCTACCTGCATTTGCGAAAATGTTTGAAAAAATTGTTGCAGAAAATGTAAAAGGGTACTTAAATGATAATGAATTGCTACCATCTGTTCAATCGGGATTTAGGCAAAAATTTAGTACAAATACAGCCTTGTTAAAAGTAGTGGATGATATTGCTACGACATTAGATGAGTCACGTAGTACTATTTTAGTACTACTTGATCAAAGCAAAGCATTTGATTTGGTGAATTTTGATTTATTGGTAGCAAAGTTACATTTTATTGGGTTCAGTGGCGCCGCTTCGTCTTGGTTTGCAAATAATCTGTATGGACGATTACAAAGAGTGAAAATTGACAATGATTTGTGTTCTGACTTCAGAGCTACATCTTCTGGGGTTCCCCAAGGCAGTGTACTCGGTCCACTTTTATTTTCAATATTCACATATGATCTGCCTAACGCGATAACCTCCTCAAAAATTCACCTATATGCTGACGATATGCAAGTGTATCATGCATGTGAAGCAAACGACGAGGATAATATCAATGCCATCAATTCAGATTTGAATCAAATATATATATGGTGCTCTAATAATGGATTAAGGATCAATCCCAGTAAAAGTGTCGCACTATGTATTGGCCCAGAAAAACAAAGAGAATCAATCTGTAGCTTCGATATCATGATGAATGACCTGCCTATAAGTTGGGTCTCCAGAGCCAAAAACCTAGGGGTGTACTTTGATACTCGGTTCACATTCAGTGACCATGTGAACCATGTCACTAAAATATCTTTTTTCAAGTTGAAGTCTTTGTATCATCTGAAATATCAAATAAATGAAAATATCAAATTGAAATTGGTTAAATCTCTGGTATTTCCACATATTGATTATTGCTGCATGGTTTATTACTATTTCTTAACCTGCTACAATCGAGAGAAACTACAGAAACTACAAAACGCCCGCTTAAGATTTGCTTGCAATGTACCATATAGGTACCATGTAACTCCACAGTACATCAGATTAGATCTACTGAAAGTTGATAGTCGAGTAAAGTTTTTATTTCTATCTTTTCTATACAAATTACTTTTGTCCAAAATTCCAATTTACCTTCATACTCTATTGATAAGAAGATCTTTCATACACAATGTTAATGTCAGGGTTAATAATTTCACAGTTCCGCAGCACTCCACAAAAAAGTTTGAGGGTAGCTTCTCATATAATGCACCTAGCCTATTGAATATATACATGAGATTACTGAATGTATCTTTTTTTACATTCAGAAAAGAACTAAAAGAAATACTACTTATTGATCAATATTGAACCACTGTTTTTTTTTTCTTCTTCATATTTGTTGTTTTGTTGTTGTCTGTTATCGTTATATATTTTGAATTGTATTTATAGAAATGTGTAAGTGAACATTTTTTGTGAATATTAAGGGGGAATGGAAGAACGGCTGTAGCCGAATTCCCACCTTTTGTGTTGTACCTGTTCAATTTACAGTACTGCTCAATAAATATTTTTATTATTTTCATTATAAATGTGCTTGCAATAATATTGGCGCAAACATGTTGATAATCAGCCAGTATAGTATCCTTTATTGAAAAGTAGTATAAGAGCATTCATTCGAATAAATTTTCTATCTGACATCCTGAAGTTATATTTATAGTTATTTATTTTAGGATTCCCAAAATCCAACAACATGTGTGTATAACTCTTGCTTGGTTCGATTCTTACATGAGTGTTGGATACAGAATGTAAAGACCTTTCAAACAAGGTGTCACTCAACTAACATTTCCATTACATATTTCTGACATGGGTATGAAAAGGGAATGGTTGAAGACATTATTTGAGATTTTTCCAAAGCTCCAAGGAAAAAAAGTGTAACTGATAACACCACCTTCACTGCTAGCCAGGTTGGAGTTTTTCCAAATTCATTATTATCATCATCAATAGGAGTTATAATATTTACGTTTTTTCAATCTCTGCAGAATAAACCGATGTTCTCGATCATTTGCATTACGATCTAGACTCTAGACGAACAGCAAACAAAACTAATTTTAACTTTTTCACATGCATCCGAATTCAAAAAACAACAAATTCGAATAGTCTTCGGAGAATATACCCCACGCATTTCGTTGTTGTATTATGTAAACCTGATGAGATTGATTAAGTACGTCAAACAACTTCAAGTTGCATTGCAACTGTGTTTTTATTACATTTTCACGCAATAGAATCGGGCAAGTTGGAAGTCACCCAGTATCATTTGGAACAATATACCGGTGTGATTTTGTTTTGTTTTTATGTGATGCGATAACGATAGTCGTGGGTTCGAATCTTGCCAAAACGTACTTTTTTACATTTTTTTTTTAATTTGACATTACCAGTTTAATTTGTATTGTTCAATATTGAATTCAATTGAGTTTTTTTCCTTTGAGTTGTTCATAAATATCAAAAGAATACTCTATATCTTGAATTGATTATCAATATGATAAGAAAAAATCAACAGTACAACTCGAATGGATTATCGCCCTCGAAGGTTTGAGCACTCGCCTACGGCTCTTGTTGTACGAACTACTATTCTCTAATAGTGTACGAAAAGTCCAAGTTTCCGCACTCATTTTAGTGTTGAAAGAGTCACTTTTCCGCACTAGTGCGGAAAAAACAATGCTGGCAAAGCAGTGGAAAAATGAAATTTGACTTCATTGGAAAACATTTTAGCCTTTGCAATCAATATACAGAATGCAGCATATTGCACGTTCAATATAAATATTAGATAATAATTAATTTTTTGATATGGATTTAATAATAATAATTACGTGCGTGAAGTGACTTTTTCGCACGCGATTGCTGGCGTGCTCAAGATCAGTGGCGGATGTACCAGCAGGCTGAGTAGGCTGGAGCCTAGGGCGGCATATTTTAAGGGGCGGCAAATTATGTTCATAATTTTTTCACTTCCAACATCTCTATATGAACAATTGCTAAACGCTTTATTAATTATACATTAATGATCATGAATTCTTAGAATATCGCAAAAGCGATTCGATATTATAACGAAAGTTAGTTATTTTGCATATTTTCTCCACTGATAACTGCTATAATTCTTTCTCCGGGTACCTGATAATTAAAATATTATTATTTGATCGCCTTGTGTTGTTAGATGTGAATATATTTTTCGATATATCAAAAAAAAAATTCAAGAATTCATTTCACGCAATCATTCTGGAAGCACCCACAAAGTAATTGGAACGCTGCATGAGTAGCCACAGGAGTGCATTGCCCTTTTAAAATATTTCCCACGGATTCAGAGACCCGAATCCTTAACAATGATCTACAATAATAGGAAAGATTAGTGTGAAAATTTAACTTTTTAATATAGACTACTTAACCTCATAACAAATGGAAATTGCACTGGATGCGAGTTTCTTTAACCAAGTAAGCATCTTCGGAAGATATTGAGACTGAACTTACAAACTAGACTTTCTTTTTTTAAATTTTTCCCTATTAACTTTTCAGTATCAATTTAATTGAAGCGTCCTGAATGAGATCGACTCCCTGTCACTATTCAAACTACTACCACATTCAGCTCTTTCTAGACTTTCGAATGCATCAAGAAACCTTTTATCACGTACACTTCTGGTCAGTTCTAAATTAATGTTATTATTCTTATGATCTTCATCAAGATCATATTGGGTTACACTGTACTCTGTAGTTCTTATAAATCTGATGTGACCGTAAGGCCCCATAACAAAATTTTTTATAGCTCGAGACTTTGACCAATGTAATTTGTGTATCAGTCCTTGGAACTATTTCCGTACTTCCCAGTTTTATATTACTTATTTTTTGTGTTAGGTACCTAGGAGTAATTGTATTTATTAGAACTCTAATACATTATCGGATCCTAATGAAATACTGCAACATTTGGGTGATCCTCGAAGTCGCCGAATTGTAAAAACTCATTGAACGACATTATGCTCAAATCCGACACGAAAGAATAAAAAAAATACAAAAATGTCCAACATTAGGCGAAAAATGGTCTTACCATCGTTCGATGGAGTTTTTTTCTGAAAAGCAATACTTTTCAACTTATTCGCGAGTGAAGTTGTCGGTTTTCAGTCAGAAAAAACACATTTTCAGATCCTTTTTCGCGAATAACTGAAAAATAATGCATCTAATCGAAAAACATGTAGAAAGCAAAGTTATAGCTTTTGAAAAAACAAAGGCGATCGTTTATTAATGATGCATGCAAACCCACTACAAACTGAATAATTGCTTGTTGAAAGTTGATTGGTATTTTCAAACGCCAAAATGTAAAGTTTCTACGTACAATAACCAAAAACCAATGCATTTTTCGGGAAAAACTAATTGGACCTTTTCTGAAGTCCTTCAAAAATCCTTTATTTTTGTTATTCATGAAAGTTTCTAGCATCAAAACTGACCGAGGTATGAAGGAAATAATGTTGAATCCTTTTTTCGTTGAAAAAAAATTGTGAATAACTCATCCTCTCTTCTTCCCCCTTAGAAAAAAATCGTTGTTACTCCATAATTCACTTCATTCATGTTCTTTCAATGAGTTCTGAGTTTTTCATCAATTGAAAGTACGTAGTTTTGGGAAAAATTGAGATTTAAGAGAAAAAATCATACACGTAATTCAGCAAAAAATCACAATTTCTTCGAAATAACTCGAAAAGTATTGATCACATGCAAAATTTTCTGGAATACAAAATTGAAGGCTATTCTTCTCTGAGAGTTTCGGTATTTCATTTTTTTCTGCAGGATGAAAATAGAGTAAGATATGGCCAGTTAAATATTGGGAGGGTTCGCGCAAAGTTTCTTTCTTGAGCCCTTTCAGCATGAACCTTTTCAAAAATATAATCTGAAACAAAAGAAAATGTGAATGAGCTTATAGCTCTTGAAAAAATCTACAAAATACTTTTTTGGTGGACTAAATTGCTTGAAGACTAAGCGAGTTATGGGAAAAAAACCAAAAACAATTTTTGTAGAAATTAGAGTATATACATTAGTATATTGAAAAAAACACATAGAAAAAATCTACAAAATACTTTTTTGGTGGATTCAATTGCTTGAAGACTAAGCGAGTTATGGGAAAAAAACCAAATAGTAACTATATTTTAGGCCTAGTGTAACTATATGTATATTATATATGTATATATATATACATATAGTTCCACTAGGCAACTATTTTTTCCAATGAGGGGGGAAAGCAAGGATGAGTTATTCACAATTTTTTTTCAAGAAAAAAGTAGGATTGAACATTATTTCCTTCATACCTCGGTCAGTTTTGATGCTAGAAACTTTTGTAAATAACAAAAATGAAGGATTTTTGAGGGACTTCAGAAAAGGTTCAATTAGTTTTTCCCGAAAAATGCATTGGTTTTTGGTTATTGTACGTAGAAAATTTCCATTTTGGCGTTTGAAAATACCAATCAATTTTCAACAAGCAATTATTCAGTTTGTAGTGGGTTTGCATCACAAATGAACAATCGCCTTTGGTTTTTCAAAAGCTATAATTTTGCTCTCTGCAGGTTTTTTGATTAGATGCATTATTTTCCAGTTATTCACGAAAAAGGATCTGAGAATGTGTTTCTTTTGACTGAAAACCGACAATTCCACTCGCGAATAAGTCGAAAAGTATTGCTTCTCAGAAAAAACTTCATTGAACAAAAAGTGCTTAGAATTGGTCAATCTATTGATTTCCGCACTTATTTCAAAAAAAAAATTCACCCCCAAGAAGGGGTGGCATCCACCCCCAGGGAGAAAGCAACCCTCGGCCCAGGGTAGATTCTGAAAAAGATTATATGTAGATCCTGAATACAAATTTTCATGCGAATCGGTGCTGTATGGGATAAATACACGGGAAAATGGCCATAGACTGTACTAAAAATATTTTGACGTGATGTAGCTTGTCAATCGTCAACAAAATATATTTTTTTGTTGTCTATATTTATCACCTAACAATGACTCTTTCGACAGACTATTCGAATTTCTATCAGAAAAAATCCACTTCATAAGAGAAAACCATCCAAATGCTGAGATCACCATATTGGGTGATTTTGATGTACATAATTCTTCATGGCTCAAATTCTCAAATAGAACAGATGAAAGAGGACGACAGGCAGAGGCATTTGCTATTACTAATGATCTGGAACAACAAATAGATCAACCCATTCGTATTCCTGATACGAATAGTCAATTTGCCAATACACTGGACCTGTTTCTCACTACTCATCCTGATATTTATCAGATCAAAATTCTGACATCACAAGTCAACAGATTGGAACGGTCTTCGAATCTTTTTCTCTGATTTTCCTTGGGGAAGAGTCTGTATGTGCTAAAGAAATCACTAATACCATCATTCTGGAACTGGAAACATTTATTCCAAGTAGTAAAAAGACACCAAAGTCTGAGAAACCATGGTTCAATAAAAGCTTCTCTGAGGTTGTCACATCCAAACGGCTCTCAATCGCTGGAGTCAAAATCCAAGTTCAGAAACGAGATTCGAGTATGTTAACGTAAGAAATAGATGTAGCGCAACAATTGAAGCTGCTGATGAAACACATAATCACAGAGTTCGTTCATAACTTTTTGAATGTCCAAAAGGTTTACGTTCGTTTTGGTCATTTCAAAATTTCACTTTCAGATCATTTTTCCCTTCAACCAAAGACGTATCACAAGCCACCACCGCCCAACAAAAAGCAAATATATTTGCAAATATGTTTACTGGAAATTCTACTCTGGACTTATCGGAAAAAGATCCCCTAAATATCACGCCTGTCGACCGTCATATGCCAGAAATAATTTTTCGGCAACAAAATATAAGGAATATTTTAATGGACCTAAAGACGAATAAAGCTTGCGGATCTGATGGAATCCCAGCAATTGTTTTCAGAGAATGTGCCCCCGAATTGACACCATTACTTTGCGAGTTGTTCAACCTTTCGTATAACTTGGTGTGTTTTTCCCAAGTCCTGGGGAACAGCAAGAGTTCAGCCAGATCCTAAAGGAAAAAAAATAAACCTTGTAATTACAGACCAACTGCAATGTTTTCTATCATTTCCGAAATCATTGAAAAAGCAATCAATATGAAGCTTATCAAATATATAGAGAAATCAAGAATAATCAATGATCGACAATACGGATTTCGTCATCAAAGATCAACCAGTGACTTATTTCATATTTGGGAGCATTCCATCGAAAAATTCGGAGAAACGTTAGCTGTTCCACTCGACATTTTTAAAGCGTTTGATCGAATTTGGCATCGAAGTATCATATCTAAACTTATGGTTTGCCTCCTTAGTTGTGTGCTTTGTTGAAGAGTTTCCTGTCTGATAGGTCTCTGTATGTGGTTGTTGATGGAGTATCGTCTGATTTTCTCTCAATAAATGCAGGTGTTCCTTAAGGTTCAGTTCTGGAAGTCCACTTTGTTTCTGCTTAAATCAATGATAGAGAAAACATCTTGTTCAGTGCATAGTTTTCCGGACGACAGTACTCTTGATACTAGTTTCTCATCCAGAATCCCCATACCAGCATGAAAAACAAAAATTCAGAGAAACACTCACGTCAATAGAACTAACGATGACTTCGCAAAAATAATAGAATGGCGTAACATCAACTTGGTGGAATTCAATGCTGGAAAAAACAGGCATGTCTCTTCTCAAAGAAAGCCGATCTATCATTATCTAGTATTCAGATTTCAGGAGTAAATATTCCTACAAATTCAAGTATCTCGATGCTAGGAATTGATATCAGTAACAATCTCTCATGGGAAAACCACTCGGAAAACCATGTGAGATCGATCGCTTCAGATGCTTCCCAGAAGCTTGGACTTTTATTTCGTGCGAAGAAATACTCCACTTCTCGGTAGCTTCTAATGATCTACAATGCTCAGATACGACCTGTCTTGGAATATCGTTCTCATATACATCGAACATCTCTTTTTTCAGGGATCTTTTTTCAATAGAACAGCAGAACTTTGGATTTCTTTGCCGAGAGATTTTTCCTGAGGCTTACAAACTTCAAAAATTCAAAGTGAATGCTAATTCGTATCTCCTGTACCTTGATTCACTCAGTGTTCTTTGAACATTACAGGGCTTCCCCTTCGTGTGAATCTGCATATAAAAAAACATGGATAAATATTGCAGGATCAGTGAAAGCAATTGAAGACTGATCAGAAATGTACATTACAATTAGTTTATCGATGCATTCGATCCCATTCACTTTTACATTTCACATTTAGTATAATTGTAAAAATAAGATCAAAAGGAGAGCACTTGTAAGTTAGAAGACGAGTTCCTCTGTGGGAAGGCATTAAGGTAGTTCCTAGAGTACTTCATCTGTAGTGAGTATCATTTCGAGTATCACTAACTTTAGTTTGTTTTTTCTGGAGGAGTACATCCATTCTGAAAATGCTAACTTCGTATCTGAATTTGATGATAGGGTAATTGATCTCTATCAAAAATTTTCACAATGATCTTCCTAAAAATTGAGAACAACCATGCAAATACAAACCTGCTGTTTAACTGTATCTACGGCAATAGTGCACGAGCTAGAATTATTCCTGCTGGACTTTCTGGTGTTTTTTTTGTGTCGCCACCAATGGCGGGAGTCTGAACCGTCTCCGTCTACATCTCTACTATCTTCAGTATTTTCCAGCGTGCCAAGTGACTAACGGAAAAATAACAAAACCGAAAAAATAAAACCATTCAAGAAATGAAACAAAGTGAAAAATAAGTAATAAAACAAGCATCATTCCACATCTATGCTCTCAAAATTAAAACTTTCAATGATGAGGCAAACCTTCTAAGTTCGAGGCTAAGGATAATAATCGTCATTTCAAAAGATGTGTTGCAACTTTTGGGCAGATCGAGTTCGTTGTCAATATCCATTTCTGAATTTCAAAAATATCTAGGCTAAATCATAATCTACACGTTTGAAACGAAGATATTTCCAAAACTGATTACCGATTTCATTATTTTATTAAAGAAGAAATTTTCATTGAGTTCCATTCACATCAGAACTCTGAATAGTGAACATGAGAAAAAAATACCGAATAGTACAACTGGAACCCTTCTAATTCTTATCAAATTGCATGACACTGACTCGAAACCACAGAAAAATATTAAAAAAGTAGTAGGAATACGGCCATCCTTATTAATATACCTATTATTTTCAGGTATCTTACTGAAACCTCCTGTGGTAAACCATTTAACAGCATTTAGTTATCTATGCATTAGAATAAAACAAACCAGAAGTATTGTTACTTATGATTTTATTCATGCCCGTACAGATGAATTAAATTAATTTGAATCTGAAATCAGGTTTGAGAACTTGACAAAATGGAACGTGATGGATTTTCACTTAGGTTTGGAATTTTCTGTTATTGACTACTAATCTTTGAAAGAATTATTTTTGTTTCAGGTAAACTTCATGAAGTCGATTTATGAACTTATGAAACCAGACAAAACGAAGGAACGAACGTACAAATCTCGCTACCCCTAAGCTGGATTTAGACATATCCGAAATCCGATCGTACGACGATCAGATAGCTTTCTGATTGGTCTAAATTTAAATTTAGACCAATTTAAACCAATCAGAAACCTATCTGATCGTCGTACGATCGGATTTTGGATCTGTCTGAATCCAGCCTTTCTAACGCACCGGAAAATGACCTAAAC
Source organism: Zygogramma bicolorata (assembly GCA_032362365.1). Lineage (NCBI taxonomy): Eukaryota > Metazoa > Arthropoda > Insecta > Coleoptera > Chrysomelidae > Zygogramma > Zygogramma bicolorata. The sequence goes on from JAVJAQ010000145.1 coordinate 348,798, forward strand.
TGATCAGCTGGGAACGTATATTCGCTCAGGTACTTGGTCAACTGTAAATTTCCGAACTACTTATTTGCCGACAAACGCCATTATTATTAACGATATTGAACAATAAATTGAAAGAAATTATACACGGCACACGGGTAATCTATAAGTCACCTCTCTGAAGTCACTTTCGTGAAAAGGTAATTCCAGGATCAATACAATCCATAAGTAGATAAGTAGATAAAATAAAATGAAATGTTTCTTGTTTGAAAATATTATATTGTTCAAGGGGCAAGGGAAGAGAACTGAATGTCATTCAAAATTTCCATTTGACAAGTACAATCAAGGGCATGGCCCAGCTCTTCAGGTTGACTGACAGTCATTCGATATCTGAAGTTAAGCAACGCCGAGCGCGGTTAGTACTTGGATGGGTGACCATACAGGGAAATACCGTGTCGAAAGCCCGTACAGCTGCAGCGGAATAGCATATCATAGCTCGCAGACAATATATCAATGAGCACAAGATATATTGAGGATATGCCGTCCTTCGGAGGGGACGTAAAGCCGTCGGTCCCGAGTCCATGGATGTTGGGCTCGTTAAAGATCCTCTGGTTGGAATACCAGAGGGTTCGGCAAAATTTCCGGTTGGGGGAAGTGTGCTCACCGGCGTCGGTGATTGGCCTTGGTAGCGGAAATAGGCCGACGTTAAATAACGAATTAAAAAAAAAGTACAATCAAATCAGTAAATAGATCAGTCATTGCTTGAAATTTGACATTTCACGGAAAACCTGATTTATTGTGTAATAATGTACAATATAAGGAAAATGCAAACACATTCGACTTAATCAGTTGGCAATACTCGAACACTGGCGGTAAATCAAATCATCAGTAGGTTTCTGACTGGCACCTGTCAGAAAACAACTGCTTCCCTGGCTGATACCACAAAGGGTGTTGCATTATATGATGATGATTTGATTTACCGCCAGTCTTCAAGTATTGCCCACCGACTATGTCGAATATGTTTGCATTTTCCATTTTCCAAATAGCCTGAAACCGGTCTGCAAGTGTGCCCGTCCCAATAATTGAAAATAAATTCCGGCATTTGTACCGCCAAAAGAAAATGCAGGATTTTCTTCAGTGAATGAACCTGAAATGGGACAGGACGGATATAATGCAGCGCCCTTCCTGGTATTAGCCAGGGGAGTTGAGACAGGCCTGAACCACAGAACACCCTATCTACACAGAAGCGCAACTTGCAGGCGGTCCCTTTGATCTTTTGTGGTTAATTTTTCGTAACCTTGATTTGAAGCTTGACTTGTATAATGTCATTTCTTGGCGGTAAATTCAAACTGTCGGTTGATATACAGTTCAAGTGATACACCTTTGTGAACTTTCTAGACTGAGCATTTCTGCTTCTGAACTGAAATTGGGGCAGTTTTAATTCTATTTGAAGATACGACCCTAGGAAGGTCTTAATAATTTAGAACTTACATTTCCCCTATCAAATTCGTCTAAATGCTTTGTTGATCAGCAATCTACATTCCCTTATTCTCAACAAATATAAACGGAGAATTTGGATAATTACCAGAATAATTTCAGTGAATAGGCTTACTGTTTTTTGCACCTTTGAAAAAAAAGTAGATAGAAAAGTGGTGTGGCAGCTATTTGATAATCAAATAGTTTTAGAGTAATCAACTGAATTTTGCAGGAACGAACGTTTAAAACTACTCTGATCATGCTTTCATCCGATATTAATAAAATTTATCAGTAGTAATAACCCAAGGACATTGATAATTGTTCGAAAATTTTATAACACCCTAACAACACAAATGTGAGGTTGACAATATACAAGCCAAGCTTTCGATTCGGTCGGAACGCTTCAGTTGCGCTTCTGTGTAGATAGGGTGTTCTGTGCCTGAACAAATTGTTCAAAAGATGATTCACCGCCCGTCTTCAAGTATTGCCCACCGACTAGGTAGGTATATCGAATGTGTTCGAACTATAATTCTACCATCTGAACATGCGCACGTAATTTCTCTAGGTACTTATCGAGAATATGCAATGCGAATAAATTGAAATACGAACTATAATGCGAGTTTTAAGGAATAGTAAACCTCAGATAAGTTGTTGCTCAGGGATTGGTCCAAATCTGGTAGGGTCTGGCTGATCCTTAGAGCTCGCAAGTTTTGACTTAAGAGGATTATCGTTCGTAGGAACAATATGCGTTGAATGGAAACAAATCAGATAGGAAAGTCATCCTAAAATGCCACTGCGAATATTAGCTCACACTTCAAACCGAATGGCTTTAGAGACAGGCTCATCCGAAAGGGGAGTTAGGTGTGTAGGTACCTATTTGGTTCTATCATCATTACTAGTTATATCTAGTTGATTTATCTACTTGATTTTCGGAAAATTCAGATTTCGAGAGAAATCTTCTCAAATCCCTACGGAGAGCCCCAACAATATGTTCCACGACCATTATTCGCACCTCGATTCGCCCAAATTGCACAATGAATATTGAAAATCCTCATTACAATGAATTTAATTAACAATGATTTTTACCTAACCTACCCACCTATATGGAAAAATATTCTTATAAGTAGGTATATCACGCTCGTGCACTGGTGCATTGATTAATCCATTTACCATTTCCAGTTATTTTTAGAGAACAAGTGCTGTGCTGCGTCAACAACATTCCTACAGATTCACCAAAACAAATATGATTGAAAGAAGGCAATGTTATTTATTTTTGGTATCCGGCCTATTCGGTTTCATTATAAATGCCTACATTCCTAAGTGTTGAAGAATGAAATAGGTACATGCTGTAAACTTTTCATTCAACAGAACAAAGGTAATAGGTAGCTACCTATCTAGAAGCTGACAAAGAAATCAGAGTTCCTTCTCAAAGAGTTCGTAAAACTGAATAATTACGTTTCAAAGTCAACTGCGACTCACTCATTCTTCTCGCCACAAGCGATCAAATTAATTGAAAAACAAAACTGAATAAAAATATCTTCAAAATTCGAGACGTAAATAATGTCAATAAACGGCGGACATATTCATCATGACTTGTAAGCTTCGCGTTAAGAATGATTCAGAAAACCTTAATCGACCTCAAATGGCAACTTCATTCAAAACAACTAATAGGAGAATCCGACAGGAGTTTGCAAATATAATATTTTAAAAACAAAACAATGCACAATCCCACAAAATCGAATTGACGTTTCCCCGAGCAGAATCAGCTGTTTTACTTCAAACTGCAATCGGTACAACATCGGAAATCCAAACAAAATAACAAATATTCGCGTGTTTTACTACTTCATAACAAAGGACTCACCTCGAACTTATTTCTACCTGCATAAATCATGCTATTGCAGGCGGAAAATATTCAATAGTTCCCGTTTTGTTTTGGGTACACTTCACACAAACACAAGGAAAGCTAACAAATGAATGACTGTGACAGCATTATTATCGGTACAATGTCCTTGGATCGAGTCGAGTCGAACGAATAGCAAGTATAGGATTTGCTCCCGGGCGCTTCATTGGCTGCTCTGAGTTCAAAACAAAAACAACCCCGCCGGAAAGTCTGATCGGATGCATAGTTGCCAAGATTAACGAGATTTACTAGAAGTATTTGAAAAATAGTTCCATCATTTTTGGGAAAAATAAAAGCGTTTTTATTTATTACAAAAAGATACATCATTCATTAAGTTCTCAACCCAGCGATTAGGATCAACAATTGAATTATCATCCGGCCCATTTCAGAAATAAAAATTTTCGTACCTCAGGTTTTTCCCGAAAATAAAGCAATAAGGTTACACAGTACAATAGCCAAATTATTTATAAAATAGTTACACTCACTTCCGGTTTAGCCGTAGAAGTGCTCCCAAAACAAAAATATGAAATCAGCCCCGTATATTTTTTAGAACTTTCGATAGAACATGAAATTATTTTTTCGATGAGGCCATTTCATTTCAAAATGGAGTCATTGAAGTATTTTTTCGCAAGTTTAATATAGTGCCACTATTGAGATTTCATTTGGCAAAAATATCAACTAATTTGCACCACTTTGAAAACAATGCTATTCGACCGAGTGGAATAATTCTGAACAAAGTCGAAATCCCGCGTTCTGTTCACTCCAGTGAATTCGAAGTCCGGCGTGGTACTGGCCAAGATAGTCGTTGTTTTCTGACGGACATCTGTCCAAAAATAACTAACCTTATGTTATACTCACTGGCGAACGAGTATTTCGAGTTCGTTCGATACCAGCTCGGTTACAAGCCGGTGCGCCTACCTACTTCGTATGTAATATTCACTGTCTTATTGGAAATAAAACATTCTGATACACAATAGTTCAACATAAGCTCCGCAGATTTTTGGAATCCTCAGCGGCATCGACTAGCTGTTTGTAAAAAAACTCGATCACATTGACTTGAACTCATAAAATGTTCTCGACAAATTTTTTAGAATGCTGGATTTTCATAAGTTCAAAGCAATCATCAAAAAAATTCTTTTTAAAAATTGTTTCTAAAATCTAACGGAATATTTGAACCAAGCATGTTCATTGAAATATCCTCAATGTATTTTATTCTAAGAGCATGATTACTTAATAGACCGATGATAATTTCATCGTTCAAAAATTCAAAACCATAACTTTTCCTGTGAAAGTTATCAGATTTGCTTTCGCTTCATAAACAGTTCAGTTATGATAGTAACCAATTTCCGAAACTTCAGAATAACATTACTAAGTCACCTTGGCGAAAACTTAGCTAAAATTGCACCGCTCTGACATTGAATGAAACTTTTAACTTCCCTTGAATTCCCTATAACGTTATCTTCGAAAGAATTGTCAAATAACTTCATATATCGCAAAACTTTTCACACTCACACCGCAAATAACATTGTCGCAGTTACTCGTACATAACATAATATACATGGGTGGGATATACGTGGGATATAGCTACATGTGAGCGACATGAAAGTGAATGACCTGCGACAAGTTTGGGGAGGTCACATTCTACGTTGTAATATTGCAGCTACGTCCCTGTGATGTTGGCTGGGCAAATTTTCCTTTAAAAAATACTTGATGCCAGGTATATTCGTTTTTATAATACTAAAATAAGTATACTCGAGGTTGAACTTCAAAACATACTACCTACTCCCTATTCAAACTGTTAAAAAAGCTGAAACATGTGTGAACTGAACAAAAATGTCAAGTTTCGCCAACAACTGAGCAAATTTCGTCTTCAGTATCCCAGATGTAACAAGTTGTTTGACAATAGTGATTGGCAAATGTTTTTGTTTATAACTTTTCTATTTCCTATAAATATGGCGCCGTGTCAAATAATTTTGACGCCACCCAGTGTAAGTTTTTTATTTTAAAAACGAAATGTCATCAACGTTTTCATGGTAATTAATAACGAAAGAAGGTAAGTATACATATATGGGCAACAATTTATATCGTCTTATAGGCTATTAGAGAAATCTTAACAAAAATGAATTTTTTCGTACCTCTATCTCTAAATTAAAAACGCAGGAACGTCGAGAGAATAGTGAATCTTGTAGAGATAAATAGTATTTTTTCTGTTCCTCCGGGCTTTTCTAGAAATCACCTCTGTCACCAGACCTGGAAATACGTATTCCGTCTTATAATATTTGTATCTCGGCAGGTATATTGCACCTGTTCTATTAACATCAAATTAGCAAAACGGAATTACTGATTGCACTCAAGAGGACTCACCATATTATAGGAATAATTGTGTCGGGCTGAAGTCCAGAAAACCTTATCTTACACACATTACTTTGAAAAATAGAAAACAACTTTCAGATAACAAAACCCAATGTTAGATAGGTACTCATATATCTACACATATACACATCATATAAAGATGTTCGTTTCAGATTTTGTTTGTTTGTTGGGGGTAATCTTCGAAACTACTGATCCACATTATGAAAATTCTTTCAGTGACAGAAAGCTACTACACTATTCAGGAGTGAGGCTATATTTTTTAAGAACAAACAAAAAATTCTGAAATAATCGTGTATGTAAATCAAGTTGGAGAAAAGCGGGCCGGATGTGATGCTTTAGCGGTGTGCGCTGAGTGAACGGTTCGGTATAGACGAACATAATGTTCACGAAAAATGTTGGTTTCTATTAGTTCTAGAAAAAAGTATGTGGTACTATATAGCTAGCTTTTATATTTGGATCACTGAAAAGGTGTTTTTGTTAATTTATACTTAAAATGCTCTATTCTGAATAACTGACTGACGGATACGGATCGACGCACAGCCTAAAACACTGATCGTAGAGACTTGAAGGGTTTGCTCTTTGTATGACGTAGTCATCCGATAAGAAAGGATTCTCCGAAATTTCACCTCTAAGGGGGTGAAAAGTGGGAGAGTCACAATTCTTTGGGTAGTTTCAGTTGATCATTTCATTATTTCCAGGGCCCCGAATAATAATTCCACTTTTTGTTGCAGAGTCAATAATAAACGGCAATTCTGAAATACGATTGATTTTTTTGTTGAATAGATTACTTATTCATATGATACAACTTCTGATTAATTTTCCAATGCAGACGAGGGTGCAGAAAACAGAACTGAGAAAGCTCAATCTTTTTGAATGTGCTGATGTTATCTTCATGACTGACCAAACATTTTGATATCAATTTTGTAGATTTTTCAGTTCCGCCTTGCTTTTCCCTCCTTTTTTTTGAGTTATCTGCACCAGATAGTTATTTTGAAAGCAGTGGCATGTTGCTTAGACGGTGATAGATACATATATCTATACATAAATGATGTCAGGGGTAGGTATAGAGTATATAATATATTGGAGTTGAAGATATTAACGAAAGGTGAACGAAATGGCGGACACAACAAGCCCTCAGATAAAGCGAATTCATTTTTTAACAGTTATTGATCGCCTCTTACTAACAAATGCGGAAAATGTGGTATTCATTCACTACAGTTTGCCACTTGTTGATTTTGGGTACTTAACTAAGTAATAAAGCAAACAACAATAAATTTTATGTGCGATTATAAAAATAAATGGTTTCCATAACCAATTGTATAATTTGCCTTGTGTAAAATAATGAGAATTTTTTGAATTTCACTATCCGGTATCCGACCGAATACTGAATTCTATCCGGTATCCGGCCGGATAGTAAAAATAAGGCTGGATTCAGACAGATCCGAAATCCGATCGTACATCGATCCGATCGCTTTCTGATTAGTCTAAATGTGAATTTGGACCAATCAGAAAGCTATCGGATCGTCGTACGATCGGATTTCGGATCTCTCTTAATCCAGCCTAACGTAGGATAGTAAAAATAAGGCCGGATACCGGATAGCAACCGGATATCCGTTTTATCCTGGCGCCTGGTGCTGTCTCACACCGCTCTAGTTCCGCCTCTGCTGAGAACTATGACGATATATCTATTGCGAAAAGTTTAAATAGGAAAATTTTGGGAATTTAGAAAAATTTTCATTGCAGCACTCCGAAAGAATCAAAATGTTGAAAAATTGATTCTAGAAATTCGAATTATTAGAGGAATAATTGAAAACTGAATATTTCTGAATTTACAGCCCGAGGTCCACCCCGCTTTATCTGAATGGTGAGTTGTGTTCCGATCATTAAATCCTTCCACTATTTGTCATAGGTATTTTCCTTCGAACAACAGTAGTAAGAAATAATTCAGAGCTTTGTTCACACCTAATCGATACAATTTGTTTGTGACGGAAAATGCTGTTGTTATTACCATCAGAAACCCATTTCTTCCTTCCTGGAATGAAGTTTCAGATTCGAACCTGCGTCCCGAAACTTTTGTTACGCTTTCGGCCGATAGATGACAATATAAGGTAGCGTCTGGAGTTTATTTCGGGTTCCGGTGATTGCTAATTGTGAAAATTTATTTCGTCAGGGAAATCAGTGAGTAGTTTCTAAACAACTAACTAACTAACCTATGTTGAAGATATCACTTCCTAAAATTTTTGCTTCGCATCAACTGTTTTGGTAGGTCTAGAGAACGGCAAATATTGAAGCAACAACCGGCAACACCGCCTCGGCTAGACGTTGCGAAGGTTAATGAACACAAAATTGCAACGTCCTAACACCAGCTACGAACAAAGATTCAAAAAAACAACTCGAGGGAGGAAATAGTCGTGTGTCAAACACAGGTCGAAAGCAGTAGGATTTATGAGGGTGGGCTACTCAAGTTTGATGGCCTGCTTGTGACCCTGTCGTCCTTCCTTGGGCGACAAGGACTCAGCAGGTACCTCGTACTTCTACATGCTGGAGGTTACTGACACTTGACACTACCTGAACGGACATTTGAGGACGATGTCCGTTAATGTGGGAAAACTTGCCGAAATTGAAAATAATTATGGGTCGTACAGCGTTGGACCGGCTCAATTCATAACACAGTGTAACGAAACCAGACCGCCAACAAAATTGATTTTATCAAATGAAAACAGACGTTGATTTAACAAACTCATGTCTGGTGAATTACTCATCCAGGTTGGCTATCACAGAAAACTACCTCCCTGGCGAAAAGTGTTTTGTCTAAACACGTGACTGTTAGCTGTCATTCATTGCCAGATATACATCTAATATAAAAATGGATTGGTCGAGCTCATTTTTCCATTATTTATTATAAATGGTATATTTTTATGAATCGATAACGATAACATGCTCTTTGATAGGATGGAAATAGATAGTGATTCTTCTGAGAGATATTATTCCTCTGATGGTACTTCTGAACGAACAGTAAAATAACGACAGAACTTATAGAATTATCTTTTGTTCAATGTATCGCAGTGGCTTTCATTGAATTTCCTCATTTGTTTGATCATACACAATACAACTCTTTTACTGTATCAGTAAAAACGAAAGCATATGAGACAACAGTGATTTTTTCATAGTATTTACCTTCCTTATTTAGAGAAAAATTAGAACTCCCCATGTTCAGGAAATATCGTGCCAACCATTATCCCTTCAAAATGAGAACTCATTGTAATTGTTTATTATATAACATATTTCCAGGGCCGCATCAAGAACCCTTGGCGCCCTGGGCTGAATGATAGGCAGCGCGTCCCCCCCCCCTAATATGTTTTTACTAATGTTAAAGTTTTTAAGTTTGTCCGTTTTCCAGTTTTGATTCGGGAGGGTATTAATATCCCTTAACTTATCCACCACCTACGGACCCGCCGTGTCCTTCTTTTCCGATGTATAGAATAAGATAATGTTAATATATCTGTAAATATTACATTAATTCAATAATAACTTTTGAAATAGTCAAAAAGTACGTAAATACTTTGCTTTGAACGCCTTATTAGGTCAATTTCGTTTTTCTCATTTTTTTTAACCCAAACTCGAGCGCCCCCCAAGCTCGTGCGCCCCTGGGCTGCAGCCCATTTACTAATACGGCACTGCATGCTCTTACCCTTCATATTTTACTTGATGACAAAGTGTATGGATGAAATAATCATACACTGTAATACATAATAATACTGCAAAGCCATTGGTTTGTTCACTTTATCGTCTGGATCGATGGAATGCAGAACATTTGTTTGTAGTATTCGATCTACAATTCAGTTATCTCGCATGCAACAAATGAATCGAGCTCGCAGTAGAATTTCAGCAACAGATATTAGTAGGGTATTACAGCCGATTTGGGGCCTCCCCTCACCACCCTAGGGCGTGGTTAACGACTTTCTAATTAACCCCACCACTTCGGGGCGTGGTTGATGACTTTCAAATTTTCCCTACCACTTCGGGGTATTGATGACTTTCAAATTTTCTCCACCATTTTGGGGCATGTCTAAGGACTTTTTAATCAGGCATAGTGGGAATTTTCATCGACGAGACATGATGTGACGTCATTCATTTTCTGAAATGTTTGGGTGCACGAGATGTAGGGGAGAGTTGCATACACGGTAGTGAAAGTAGCATGTGTACTCCATACTGCAGAGTACACGTCTGCATGCCAAGAAGATACAGCACCAAGTGATGAGTATTAGTTCTCACCGCAGTGCTCATCGATGTGATGGGAAGGGAGAGGGGAGAATGAATCCAACAAGGCCACCACCACAGTCAATGGGAGAGGGACATGTTCATGCCATGAGCTTCCATCGACCAATGCTCGTATGCTCTCTGAAATTCACCCACTCCAATGATATGGTAGTGAAGTTTCACACACACAATACCTCTAGTGGTGGAGAGGGTGCACATCTGCACAAAGCTCCAACTGATACTGAATGATCATTGCAGCATACAGTAATGTGTCGATGGGGGGTTGTTTGTGACACGCCACCATGAGTCACTTCCAACTCTCACCAATACTGTGATTGGATGTCACACAATGCTTCTCGCGGTAGAGAGTATTTCTGTTGCGACACCACGTTAACGCATACAGTTTGGATTGGGATATCCCAACGAGCAACTCCCAACTCTGTCGACGCATCCAGCTAGTGGAGGGGTTGTCTGTCGGATGAGGTGAGGCCGAGGAGTGAATATAAGAAAGTGGAAACCATCGATAGAATCAATTTACATCGAACAATTTGGTGAAATCACACTGAAATGAAGATGTATCCCTGTGACGGTGGTAAATCGTTCACTCGTAGTGATAATCTTCGTCGGCATCAACTCCAGTTTTTTGGAGGAGGTCCATCAGTGAAGAGAGTGAGATTGGATGACGCTGCTGCTCCAACACCTGTGGAGGAACAGTTTGCTACTGCTGAAAATTGTAGTATTTGTTTGAAACCATTCAGAGATGGTGATGTGAGAGTGCGAGATGGTAGCATCCCGTTCTACCCATATTTCGTAACACCCACAGTGCATAACACCCAAAGTGCGTAACACCCACATGTCATAACACCCACATTTTGTTATGCCCACACTATCCGAACATACCCGAATGATGCGCTGTTGCCAAGTTCATCCTTCTTTTAGGTTAGGTTAGTTAGGTTAAGTTAGATTGGATTAACAGAAAATTGCAGAATATCCGGTGAATTTTGCAACAGTGCATCATTCGGGTATGTTCGGAGAGTGTGGGCATAACGAAATGTGGGTGTTATGTCATGTGGGTGTTACGCAGCGCACCCTGCGAGATCATTGTCATCTCAGTGGGATAAAGAGATCCCCTGCCGCTCATTCAGCATGTAATTTGAATTTCAAATCACCAAATTTTGTTCCTATTATTTTTCACAATTTAGGTGAATATGATTGACATCTGTTCATTGAGGAACTATATAAAAAAGAAAGTGGATGTCATCCCACAAACTAAGGAAAAATATATATAATTTACAAAGCATCTTATGACACACACCTATACTCATAAAAATGGTAGGGAAAAGAAGAATTATCCGAAAATGAGATTGAGATTCATAGATAGTTTTAAATTCATGTCATACTCTTTAGAAATAGATGATAAATTCAAATTGATGAGAAAGAAAGGTGTATTTCCTTATAGCTTTATTGATGACATTAAGAAATTGAATTATCCATCACTTTCAAGCAAGAATCAATTCTATGACAGACTCAATGGTGAACATATATCAGATAATGATTACCGTAGGGATAAACTTGTATGGAGATTGAGTGTCAGAATTTGGGTGAATATTCAGATTTGTATTTGAAGTCGGAAGTTTTACTATTATGAGATATTTTCGAGAAATTCTGAAACATATGTTCAGATAAATATGAATTCGATCCGGCACACTACTACACTGCACCTGGATTATCTTGGGATGCAATGTTGAAGTATACGAATATTGAATTGGAGTTAATAACTGACATTGATATGATTCACTTTTTCCAAAAAGGTATACGTGGTGGAATGAGTCAGTGTTATGGAAATGGAGGAAACATATAGCAAACAATAAATTTTTACCGAATTATAATCCAAATGAACCGTCTTCATTCATTTCATATTTGGATGCAACAAACCTGTACGGCCACAGTATGTCACAACCATTACCAACGGGTGAATTTTCATGGTTGACTCCCAATGAAATTCTGAATCTAAACTTGATGGGTGTGAGTGTTGATAGTCCGGATGGGTATGTTATTGAAGTGGATATAAGAGTTGCATGATAAGCATTCCGATCTTCCATTCTTAGTTGAAAGTTTGATACCGTCATGTACAAAATCTAAACTTCCCAAATTAATTCCAAATTTGGATGATAAAAGACGACACATTATTCAAAAACTTACAACAAGCTTTCGACAATTAAATACCGAATCGGTGCAATTTATTTGAAGTCAAACTCGTCAAACTGATATCTTTATCAAGCACAATGGAGAATGTTGATGGGTATACAAAATCGAATGAAACTTTGTCGCAGTTAACCCAATATGTAAACAAATACATTATCCTTTGTTTCATTCAGAAAATAGTTGGAATTTTACATACATCTAAAACTTTTGAAAACATTCAATCATCCGCACGGATGTCTTGCCGCTGGGTTAACTCATAGGTTTTACCTTTTCGTATTCTCTGTAGCAAATAAAAAAATCTTATTCAAAAATAATTTCGATACGTCAATTAGTTTCCTAGATATGGAATTGCGTTAACACAGGGGAACGACGCGATTTTTTTCCGGCCGGCGCCGGCGGTCGCTGCAAATGACGTCATAAGACAACATTCTGGGGGTACGTTGCGTGTTCTCTTATGCACTAGGAGATCATACGAATAATATTTCAAATATCTAATCCAAATAACGAAATCATGAGTTGTGCCAAAATGTAAAAGAACAATAACCAATGCACCGGAAAAGTTGTTTCTTGAGGTTCCAATGGATGTCCGAATGCGAAAGAAATGGATAAAAGCTATAAAGAGGTTGGATCCATTTGGAGCCAAAAGCAAAGTTTTTTGTTGCCAATATCATTTTGACGTAAACACAATGATGATCTATCATGTTCATAAGTAGTTTCCATTTGTTTGGTATACCTAATTATACAGGTAATAAAAAAATCAGACCGGAAAGAGGTGAAAACATTTGGTGTCGAAGGGTGTTTGTTATGTATGAGTACAAGTGCCAGTTTTTCAATCTCCTGCTAAGAAACTTGGCTGTCAGCCAAGTCCTCAACAGCCAAGCGAAGTGCTTAGCCGGGACATTCAAGAAATATCTGTAGTGAAAATTCTTCTTCGAGCTCGATGCATTCGTTGCATGAGGGATAACTGAATTGCAGATCGAATGCTGAAAACCAATATTTTTGATTCCATCGATATAGACGATATTTTGGGAAAAGCAGTGGCTCTATTGCAGTTTTCTTATACATCACTTTACATATTTTACTTCACTGACAAATTTTCTAGATGAAATGATCATACAGAAATATGTTATATAACAAACAGTTAAATTAAGGAGTTCTCGTTTTGAAGGGATAGTGGTTGGCACGATATTTCCTGAATATGACAGGAGTTCTGATATTTCTCGAAATAAGGAGGGTACCAACATAGTGTAAAAAACCACTGACAAAATGGTTAAGGCTTTCGCGACCGAGGTGTTCAGTATCACTACTTTGGTTCTGGTTTGAAGGCCGTCGTTTTTGTAATTTCTTTCTGACTTTTCGCTGGCGAGTGGCTAGCATCTTCAGAGGCTCATACATCTTGATTTTGATACCGATTACTGAAATTACAACTTCGTGAAGTAGTTTGGAGTGCTTATTTCTTTATTTGGATTCGGAGAATTTCCCAGCATCTTCTTTTCTGTTGAAATTATCCGTGTGTTTCTGGATCTCTATTGCCTTCCTTATCAGTCCACTATGGTATCCCTGGTTGGAGGAATGAGTTTTGTCAGTTTGCCCTAGTCTACAGATTCTTTCAAGATCTTTTAGCCTCGATCTTTTAATGGTACCGATGTATACCTACCCACAGGTGCACGGTATGCGATAACCCCTGCTGCTGACCATGGGTCTCTTTGACCTGAGGCTCAGTTGTATCCCACCAAGAAGGTTCAACAAAGCCTCAGGTCGGCTGAAGACGAAAGAGACCCACGGTCAGCAGCAGGGGTTTATCGCGTACCGTGCATCTGTGGAAATGTATACATCGGTACCACCAAGGATAAAAGAGCATAAAAGAAACTGCAGACTAGGGCAAACTGACAGGTCAGCTGTAGCGGAACACGCACTCAGTTAGGGAAATCACAAGATTCTGTAGAAAACGCGAAACTCATTGCCCCAACCAGGGATACCATAGCGGACTGATACGGGAGGCAATAGAGATCAACAAACACACGGATAATTTCAACAGAAAAGAAGAAGCTGTAAACCTCAACCGAATATGGAGTCCCATTTTGAAAAATTCGAGAATAACGAACATCACGACAGCAGGTAGTGCGGCAATTAAAACTGATGATAGTTCTCCGAATTCGGATAAAGCAATTACGGCAATTAATACTAATGAAAATTCTCCGAATGCAGAATTAGCACTCCAAACTACCTGAATTCATATGAATATGCTTTACGAAGTCGTAATATCAAGTCATCGGAGTCAAACTCAAGATGAATGAGCCTCTGAAGAAGCTAGCCACTCGCGCCAGCGAAACATCAGGAAGAAATTTCAAAAAAAACGTCGGCCTTTAAACCTGATCCAAAGTATTGACACAAAAAAAATACTGTTATCGATAACTTTATAATGTAACTTTTTCCAAAATTTGAATCAATCTTCTAACAAAAAATTAACCACCCTTTGCATCAGTCCTTCGATTCACGGCGTGAAAGAGGAATCTTTCGGTATTACTCTTTTTTATGATGAACGAATGACGAGTGTTACTCCTGTGCTGTTGATATCGAAAGTGCATGGTGTGGCACTACGTCGAATTCCCATCACGCCATATGGGATCCAGGTTCGACAACGATCGTGTTCTGGTGAAGTGAGTGGTGGGGATGCTTTTCAGCGCAGAGGGAATTTGCCGCAGCAAGAATTCGACGTAGGCGTAATGGGAATTCGACGTGATACATCCCGGCGTCACTGACTTCAAAAAGAGAAATGATGCAGAGTAGAGATAAAAAATCCGGGCGTCGGGTGCAGTTCAGCTCCGACAATTTCTTTATTGCCACTTTCATATTTCAGCTTTGCAGAGTCGAAATGAAAAATAGAGGAGTTAGGCGCATTACATCTCCAGCAATATTTTTATTGAGTACCATACTAACTTCATACTTCAGTATTGTCTGGAAATTGAGAGAAATGATAATTTTGTTTCATTCAAAGAATTGTTACTTGAGATTAAGTATTATTGTGTTTCGAGTTTCTTTGGGGGCAAAGCGGTGGGGAAGCTAGAGACTTTGGACTGCTGATATGCGGGCTCGTTGATTGCTGATGAGAAATGAAATTGATGCTTTGAAGTGATCAGTTGAAATTAGTGGGTTTAGTTTTTGGAAAAGTCGAGAAGATAATATATAATATTTCAGACTGGGCGGCACACGCCCAGGGTGTGTCAGCCAAAATTTTGGAAATATTGTGAACACAGCACATACAGGCTGTTTTAGTTCAATTTTAGTGATGGTCTTGCGGATTTCGAACGCGTTGATATAAATATTTATGTTATTGCTGGATAATTCAGACTCTGAGAGCAGTGGCAGGGGGGTTTTGTTGTTTTTCATTGAAAAGAGTCAAAAGAATAATTTTGGCACAGAATGGATAGTAACAGGGGTATCCTATTGAAAACAAAAAATAAAAGTTAAGTTTTGGGAAAATCACAACCCAACAAAATAATATTATTTTTTTGGTGCCGGTGAATTATAAACTGATTCTGAATGTTTTAGACGTGCTGATTTCAAAAATGTCTGGCATTTTCCCGTAGCATCTCTAGTTCTTCAGATACAGACCAATCAATTTTAGTTTTGATAACAGGTAAAAATAATGAAAAGATGATATCTTTGCAGGTCAAAACCAAAATTTCTTACCTGAAATTGGCATGTATTTACCCCATTTTACGTACTTGTTATTGCCCATGAACGTAAGAACCGATCTTTCTATACATTAACTTTCGTTAATATGCAGAAGTACGTTAATCGTTGATCCAATGCCGAATAGTTTCCGCACGGCACCGTCAAGTGACGGGGAACGAGTGAAACACAAACAAAACTAGATATATTTTGCCGAGTGAGAAAGAAAACTGCAAGGAGATTTCTTTCATTTGACGTTTGATCATTTCATTACTTAGCGCATGTGCTTAGGGTATGGTCCGATAGTATCCACTACTCACCGCTACTAACCGATTTTTTTAAAGCGGTTTCCTGAGAAACTGGTAATCAGTGCCTAATTTCACGACACATGTTAGTTTCACGTTCAAAACAGACAGAGAACTACCTATGGTGTGAGGAACTACCATAACAGAGGCATTCATTTTCAAAAGTATGGAAAATACTTTTGACATATGACAACAGCTGTTAGGTTTGAACAGATATTAACGGATTAACGATTAACGTTAACTTGCGTTAATTCTTCCGAAATATAACGCTTTAACGTTTAACGAGGCTAACTTTTTTTGTAGCGGATTAACGATTAACGAAGTTAATTAGTTGATTAACGGTATATACATACATATATATATATATATATATATATATATATATATATATATATATATATATATATATATATATATATAAACCCCCCCCCCCTCTCCCCCCCCCCCCCCCCCCCCCCCATATATATATATATATATATATATATATATATATATATATATATATATATATATGTGTGTGCCCGGATAGACTTCCGCGGTCGGATATGTGCTCTCTGGAACTTCCGGTTGAACCGCGTCTGGAATTTTTCTTCTTTCGACGTTTCGGCTCACACTTTGGAGCCATTCTCAAGACTTCTTGACTTGGTGGCGAGAACTAAGTCTCCTTAACCCCCAGCACTCATCTTGACTCAATCTTCACTCTGTGAAATGTGGTATTCATTCACTACAGTTGCCACTTGTTGATTTTGGGTACTTAACTAACTTAACTAAGCAAACAAAAATAATTAATAATTATGTGCGATTATAAAAATAAGTGGTATCCATACCCTAGTGTATAATTTGCCTTGTGTACAATAATGAGAATATATATATATATATTTGTCACACCGACCGAATATTATTATATCCTGAAAATCGGTCATTTTTTGGGGCATTCCGAAAAGAAATGTTGAAAGCGGCACTGGGAAATATCGACTCATTTATTTCATTCCTGTCTCAAATCACAAGGTGCATGTACAATTTCCTTTTTTTCCATTCCGATATCAACGACAGATCTGATGGGCCACCCAGTTCCAATGTGGCAGTTTTCTGTGCAGTACATCCCTGCAGGCGACAGGTTTTGCCAAGGTCCGGAACCAGCTAGGGAGTCCCCAAATTGAACTCCGTGCTCATGGATATAGGGATAAACATCGGAGTAGGTTTGTGGTGTGTAATTCCCCTGATATTCTGACTGCAGTCCGCTGGAAAGGCAAGAACTATTGAGCGATACTCATTAAAAACCCTGATCGAGGCATTAATACATGTAGTATTAAAGTAAATTCGTCAATATCCAAGGTCAAATTTTTTCAATGAATTAATGAGTTTTTGACAGAAAAATATCTGAACTTTGGAAGAAAAAAGGCCAATGTCCACATTCTGCTTTATTGAGTTATATACTTGAGATATTGCAATATTCACGTGGAAAAATGGCCGAAGTCCTAGGTATCTCCAATGAGCAAAAATAGCTTTATACTGAAGGCTGATATCTATTCTCACGTGATGAAATAAGGACCAATATGGTACATTAGTCACCATTTTTACATTGATTGTGAAATGAAATTCCTTTAAGTATGGTCATAGGCTCCACTAGCGATTCGTTAATTTATAATTGACAAGTTACAGGACATAATCTATCTAACCACATCCTTCCCAATTGATTGCAATACAAAGCAGTGGCAATGCGTTAAAGAAATAAAACATTCAAACTGAGTAAACGAATATTTCAAAAATGGCTACAGAAGTTGATCAGTAAATATAGGAAGAACCCCTTCCTTGAGAGTCGTATTATAGTAAATAACTGTCGAAAACTAATAAACGATACTCAAAATTGTTAAACAAAAGTCGGTTCAGCATCCATAGTGATCTGAATCTTGAATCATGGAGCCTTTGATTTCCAATACTCCCCCTCAAAGTTCAGATTCTCTTTAGTACACCCATACCTTCTCTGAACAATTTATTCTTCGGATTATTCAAGGACTTTGTTAATATATCAGCCATGATTTCATTAGTTGAAAGATTTTGAATATCAATCAAATCACTGCTATAGATTTCTCTTATGAAATTATGTCTTATATTGATATGTTTGGTTCTCATTTAGAAAAACGATTTTCTCTACAGGGAACTTAGACTCTTTCAAAAAATTCTGCAAATACAATGCTTCTTTTGCAGCTGAAAGTCAGTTCACAGTCAGAAGTACCTTTGTATTAGCTATGTCCGGTCTCGTAGAAACAGCGAAATACATAAGAGATCCAACTGAAGACCGGTATAGATATTTTTTCTTATGATTTCACTTCTGGACATTTTAGTATTTATTTGATTTGAGTGGAGTTCCAATGGGTTTGCAATACGTTATTCCGAATTTTTCTAAAATGTTTGTGATGAAGTTTCTTTGACACATTGTGATTTTTTCTTCATCTCGACTTCGACAGAACTATATTCCTATAAAATCAGTCACTGGACCCATGTCTTTCATTTCGAACATTTTGAAAGATTATCTTTGATTCTCTCCATTTCTTGCACGTGTTATCACGGCACACATGATAAGAATATTAATTGTACTATTTGTATAGATAATTATTTGAGAACTTCTAAAATGATGTTTTCAGAAAAGACTTGAAGAATTATTCACATATTAAAAGTAATGTCGTGATACTGAAATATTCGTGAAACCTTACCGAAACAGGAGAACCCAGAGACAATGAACGATCATACTGCAGTGAATGAACAAAGTTAATTATTATGGGCAATAATTTTGGCACAGTGATCCTAATTGAAATATAAATTCAATTCGACCCAGAATCATGAATCTGGAAAGAAATACAAACGGACTATCGATAAAAATATTGATTTGACAACAAAGGACACCGCTTGTAGTGATATAACAATCATTGCTCTGGTGCCCACTTGATTGGACAACCTACGATACCACTTGCAGTGATAAAAATTACTCCTTTTTCATTCAAAGTAAACAAATGACTGAGAAAGAAATAAAAGTTCTTGTTTATGTGTTTTCGGCTGAACTCTGCCACTCAAATTTTCATATAGAAGGAATGCAGTTTCAGACACAGAAGCATTACATTGAGGGTCACAGTGAATGACAGTGCCAGTACAGTTCAGTTATAACGACAGTTATTAGTAACGAAGTAGTATCGCGAATTAGTAGTGTGCCTCGGAAATAGTGACAAAATCAAGGTAACAGAACTTAAACGAGATACAGTGAAACGCGATTAAAAACTAAAACAGACATAATAAATAATTCCGAAATTGAAACCATATGCAGAAAATTGACTAAAATTCGTGTATCTCGGTTGCACCTTATGAAACAGTCTTATAACGAATAACCAACTACATCGATTCCGTGTCTACTTTGGAAACAGAATAATTTCGAGTCATGTTGACGAATCCCCTCACATACATATGTAAGCCATTCATTAATCTACTGTATATGTTGATTTCCATCCAATCCACAATTTTTTGTAATGAAACTCATGAAAATTTTATTGGTGTTTCTCCTGATGAGTAACGAACTCGATTTGATTACCAGAGTGCTATGAATCCCACAACCTTACTCATCACATCTTATTGGGGAGTTTCTAAACGCACGAAAATTAATCCCCCAAGACAGGTCCCCTGTCTTGTGTCGTATTACATTGGTGTCAGGTGTGGGGTTCATCACTTTTTTGTGAAAGGTGTAGTACTATGGAAAAAGGACAAACGGAATCCTAAATTAATATTCAGGAAAAACTGAAATAAATGTACAAAATTACGACTCAACCGCCAATAACTCCGTCGGCGATCTCCGAACCAAGAATCATGATGAAACTAGAGATTAAGTGGTCAGAGAGTCAAATTGCAACAGTTGTCAGACTGAAATTACGAGGGATTGCTAAATAGTTATTGGATTCAGACGCAGGGTTACAAAAAACTTCTAGTTGGACCGAATTGAAATCAGCACTTTCCGAACAGTTTGGAGAAACAAAAATTGCAGACACACAACGAAGAAATTTTCTCGAATGCCGTCAAAAGAAAGGAGAGACATGTCGAGAATACCTGGCTCGTTTGAAAGTTTGTGCAGCAAAAATTCTCACTTTTTCTGGAGCCGATGATGTTTCTCGAGCAGAAGCATGAACAGGACACAATTACTCAATTCGCAATGGACACGTTGCAAGACACCACCGAGCTTGCCGAAAAAGATGAATTTATTGAAAATCTGACTAAGCCAGTTGATAGCAATTGTCGCAATTTTCAAGAAAATTATATGCCCAACAACCACCATATAGAAACTTCAGTCGGAAAAATGATTAGGAACATATGCAGTCCAGAGTTATAGAATGTGAATTTTGCCATAATCGAGGACATTTGAAAAGAGATTGCAGATGTATGAATAAAAGATGTTTCCGCTGAAAGTAATGGCATGATTCTGCCATGCACCGATATCGAAAATCAGAAAAACGTAGCAGTTTTGAATGTAGCAGAAGTACAAAAGTGCAGAATTATCGTTGATCAATAAAGATGTATGGACAGGTATGAGACTTTATTTCAATAGAAAATATACACTCTTGGATGTACAAGGGAAAAGAATGCCGTATAATGGATTAGTTATCTTGCCAATCAAGAATGCCGTATAATGGATTAGTTATCTTGCCAATCAAAGTAGATAAGAATGCAAGAATAATCCGAAAAGTTGAAATGTAAGACGAGATGAAAACTTTAAAACAATTAAAACTTGATGAACCTGAAGAATTTGACGAAGTAGGGAATAAATTACCAGCAAATCATCAGAATAAGGCCCGCTTTAAAAGAAAAGGCGAAGATGTGCCCTGGCATTAAGTTAGACAACCATATAAACAACAAGTTCAACGCGCACCCTGTACGCACAACCATCGAAAAAATCAATAAATTCAGCACTAAACAGAGCGCATCGAAGATGCGCCACCCTAACTCAGGTAGCACAAATTGCGCATACTCCCCATCCTAATTAAAAATCAAAACTTCACAAGGAACCTCGAGAACCCCCAAGAGATGGTGTTGAAATCATAATAATAGTAATAATGATAATAATAAATAAATAAGCAGGGGAGGCTTCACAACATCTGAATAGTCTCTGGTGAGTAGTGACACCACTTTCCTGAGCTCAGGATGCAAAATCGGACTGGCAGCTGATGCGCATCCGAAAGAGGAAAGCTTCTCCTCTATGTGCCGGCCACGGGCCTGTTAGGCCAACCACCTTACAGGCCCCTAACTCTGGTTCCTATTACTAGAAGACAGGGCCCCCACAACCGACCCCATTCGGATAGGGGTCAAGGGCAAGATGGACAGCCCCGTGACAACTCAGGCAATGACAATGGACAACGTTTTGAGTGGAACAACGAATTGTGGGACGACCTGATGCGGTGCTACGAGAGTATTGAGTCCGCTCGAAGAGGATACATGGCGAAAATGCATGGTCTGTGGTGCGTGGCACACCCGGAGCATAACACCTTCTTCGCACAAACCCCCCACAAAGGCCAGTTGAGCAGGCGGTAGAAATACCGCCAGAACGATTGGTGGAGGAGAGGGTGCGCCTGGAAGCACCGAGAACACAGAACATCGGGACCCAGAACAACTGGCCCGAGTGGATGCAGAGGTTCGTAGTGCAGAAGAGGCCGACATCTGGCAGATCAACTGTGCCGTGTCTTTTCAGGCTCTTTCTGGGAGAGAAGGGGGTGACAGATCCTTCGACCCCTCCAGGAAGCAACAAGATGGAGGCCAAGATCAAGTCGGTGAGACAACACGCGTCTCGTATCCAAGACCGTTCATTCGAAGACCGTTTACGCACGCAGTGCGGCAAATCGCTGAAAAACTGCGGAAATCCCATCACACATTGAATCGAGGGGTGCTGCTCACCATCAAGCAGCATTGCCTCGAGAGGATACGAATGCTGGTGACTGCAAAAAAGTCACTAGTGAGGCGGGCGAGGGCTTTCTCAAAGGACAAACAGTTCCGCGAGAAACCCTCTCGCCTATTCCAATAGCCTCCGCTTGTTGTGGATAATCCGCCGGCCGCTGTTCGGGTGAAATCCTTCTGGAAAGGTATCTACGAGCATCCGCTACCACTCAACCGAGACACTCCAGCCTTGACGCAGTTTGAAGCTTTCTGTAGAAGGCTTCAAGAGCCTCAGACCGAAATATTGCGTCAACCGATAACCACGGATGAAGTTCGGAGAGCTCTTGAGGGTTCGAAGAACTCTGCTGCTCCAGGCCCTGATGGCCTCAATAACTATTGGTGGAAGAAGTTATCAAGCACCCACCACTATTTGGTCAGAATATTCAGTTCTTGGCTGAATGGAGAGCAGCTGATTCCGAAATGGTTTTTCGAGGGGCGAACTGTGCTTATCCCGAAGAACGGAGATTTGTCGGATCCTGAGAATTACAGACCGATAGCATGCTTGAATATTGAATACGTGTTACAAGATGTTTACACGCATCTTGTACATGCATACTCTCCAAGCAGTTGACCCGGTGTTCGAACGGATATATGAGCAAAAAAGGTCAAAGAGGAGTTTCGCGAGCTCTAAGGGGAAGTTGCTGATCGATAGATGTATCTGGCAGTATGAGCGGAATATTTCAATGGCCTGGATCGACTATCGCAAGGCATTCGATACAACATCACATGAGTTGTTGTTGTACTTACTCGAGTGCCTTGCGGTACTCGATCAAATAATGGGATGCATCGAACAACTGATGCCGCTCTAGAGGACCCGCTTCACCATAACATCAGGTGAAAGAAGGGTCCAAACAGAGCCGGTCATCATAAGAAGAGGTATATTTCAAGGAGATTCAATTGAATTTTATCCAGCGTTTTCGAGATTGTACACAGAGGATGCTAATTGGTCGAAGGTAATTGAATTTCTGGGCATTTGCGGTCTTTGGTAGCAGGATAATTTGAGATTTTTTTCCATGATGAGGGATATAATGATTGTTGGATGCATATATTGAATATATGTGTGACATGAGGAATGATGAAAGGGCAACAAACCAATAATATTTTAAATGCTGAGATTTTCGGCACCAACCGCATTGGATTTCATTGAGAGAAGTGTTTTATACACCTCATTCTCCGTTATGTCATAAAAAGCAAAACTGTTATTATCAAAGGAATAGTTATTGGGAAGAAATGATTATGATTTCATTGCCTGGAGTCAAGATGCATATATTCCTGGTGAAATGAGTTCTATACCAGTACAATGGTAATGTTATCGTCTAAAACGCTAGACCTACGGCTCACTTGAAAATGATATCCAGGGAAATTCACATTCTCGGAATTTCTTTACAGATGGCGCTAAGCGGAAACTCTAGAAACATGACATTATGGAGTCTGACGAAATTTCTATTAGCGAATTCTCTAGGACAAATCGTGCAGAGTCAGTGTGTTACTTCCTGTTTCTACACTTTCCTAATGAGGGATAAAGATACACGAATTCTGTCAAAAATTGCACGAGCTCTTACCTATGAATTCGCTATATTTTTGATGTTTGTTTCTGTTGAGACGTAAATACAGAATTCATAGGAATTCACTATTCGGTGCTGCTTTAGATAATTTGATGAGATCCTTCGAAATATCGGTATCGACGTGAGAGGTAGTGGAGTTGGACTACATGGAAAAATAGTACGCCAATATACAGTCCATTGAACATTTCAGTGTTCAATTCGGAATAAATTGGACCCTCCATAGTCCATATCAACCTGAGTGATTTCAATTCATTAGGAAGATTGCAGGCTATCATGGCGCTGTACAAGAAGACCATATTTGAAAACACTCCCCCGAAAGAACTTTTATTCCATGATTTTAAATTTTTGTTATTGCATCCTTCAATGGGCATGTAACAACCATTGTCACTAATGCTGGAACTTGAAATAAATATGCGTTAAACTGGAAAATTCTAAAAAGCAATCAGCAAATAACACAAATATAACTTCTACCAAAGTAAAAAATGATCAAGATGAACTTTGTTTTTATCAGCATCAGAATAATCTCGCGTTATATGTTGCTGTTGTTGAACTTGAGTACATGTATTTTGAATGTTTTGTAGTAACCATCATAACTTGATATAGATGAAGAGATGATTGATTATTTCGTCCACAAATAATACAACAGCGTTTGATATCGATAATTAAAACTCACACAACACTATTTAAAACAACACTTAATTTAAATACTAAACAAACGGAAAACACCTAATAATTGAAAGCAACGGCAGATAAACGACAAATAACTAAGAAAACTACGGTAGAGAATTGATCTGGAAACGACAAATAGTTGGTTGGAAGGAACACTAAAAATTATTGAAAACTATTATCTACTGGAAATCGCACTGAATTCCGTGGATATGATTGATCGTGTCTAGAGTTTTTGACGAAACAATATCGAATCGGAGATCGCACCAGGAATATATGCATCTCGCCTGGATTCGAGAGATGTGAGAAAAGAAAGTAAAGAGATCATCAACATAAGTGAGCTGTTCAGGGATGGTTCTGTTGGATTTTTTGTTTGTGTCCAAGTAAACTGAATCCTTCCAAAATTCATTTTCATTCCCTTCGATTCGAAACTCCAGATAGGCCTTCTTTTCCAATTTAATGGTGCGCTTTGTCAGGTTTCTCATTTACTTGTAATAATCCTAGTTTGCTTCTTCTGAATCTTATTCTGTTACCATGGAGTCCTTCCTTTCGAAATTCGTACAGTTCTAAGAGGATCATGGGAATTTTAAATTCTTGGGATAATCGAATTGTGTGTAAACATTTTTTCATCTAGATTTTTCAGTTGATGATTTAAGTCTAAATTGGCGTTCGTAATATTTTTGAAATAAGCATAATTATCGAAATTTTTGAAATCCTTGTATGTTTGCATAGAGATGAGATTTTGGATTGCCCAGTACCAATATTTACATGTGACCAGAATATGATCGGTACAAGTGGAACAATCAACTACAGTACGGTCGGAGATATCTAAAACTTCGGAACATATCATTAGATCCATCAAAGAACTTAGTGTCGCACTGTAACGAGAACGTTCATCAGAAACATGGAACAATCCATAGGATTCTAAAATCCCATTTAGGATCTTACATACTCAAAAAGATGGAATCAGGATATCAATATTGAGGGCTCCCCCGAACAGAATGTATCCATGGGTAGAAACTAGTTCTGATAGCACCTCTTCTAGATCAGCAAAAATAGTGTGCAGGAGAACTTGAGGTCCTGCAGAGGGAGCCAATAACATATTTTCTTTGTTGAATATGAACGATGTCCATACCTGCTCAGAGTCGAGAGCAATATTGAGGTTCACTATGGTTGCGTTCGGGAATTCCTCCGCGGTTATCTCGATCGCGTCGGAATAACTGGTATCCAGGTAATGAGATAGACTCAACGGTTACTGAAGCAGTCACCCAAGTTTTGGATATGGTAACAATGTCGTATATATTGAACGCCTTTTGCTTAAATTCTTAAAAATCACTAGACATAGATCTGGTATTCACATGACAAAATGTGAAGTTTTCGAATTTAACTCAAAAAATATTATAAAAGATATTATACAAAAATAAATATTTTTGGGATCTTGATTTTTGCGGCTCTCGACGGAATTGTCCTGAAGGTTTTTTTGGCAGTTTGTTGAACGGGAGTAGTAGGTGAGTCTTGCCTTTTCAGGTTTGCCACAGATGGAGAAAGCAACTCAGGGTTACTAAAAATCTCTGAATGGAAGTGGCCGTTACTTGATGAAAATCTATATAAAACAAATAATATACAGTTGCCTGTGAGATCTTCACATATCACCCTAATATGTGAAGATCTTACAGGCAACTGTATATTATTTGTTTACTAGAAATCTCGTCAATTGTATATTTCCTGTTGTTGACAAGTAAACGATTATTTCTAATAGAAGCTTTGATTCCGATTTTCTTGGTTGTGTTCATGAGTCCTCGTAAAGCCTTATGAGAAATTTGATCCCCAGGATCCCCACTACACGAGAGAGTCCGTACACATCGAAGCCACGACGCCGATTTGCCTAGAGAGTTCGTTAAACCCTAGTTAACGACCCTTCAAAGTCCAGGCTGAGGGAGAGCGAGGCAGAGAAAAACCGAATCTCCAAGTAAGCAGTTATGAATGGTACCCTCCTTAGATTTCATCCAGAAATTTGCCCCAGAATTTCGGAATGACTAGTCACCAGCAGCATGGAAAAAAGATCCGTTGATGTTACCATGGCAACCATATCAGAAACTATGTTAACCATCGTCGTCCCTACCTGGGACCAATCACTTGAAGAGAAGAAGTATCACCGTCTTCAATGGAGCTAGTGTTTCATGGTCCAGGTAAATGAACAATTACGGTTAATAAACCCAATGACTAAAATTCTGTCGCTGAAACTTCAGTGGATTAATCACAATTGTTCACGATTTTGATAGACTTAGTTTTTGTAAAAAGAAATTTGTAGTCAACGTAGAACAGAAAACAGCTTTTTCCCCTAGGAAATATAGGAGTGTTATGACGTCACATATGATGTCGTAAATTTTTTCAACATCTTAATATTTATTAATATATACATAAACCATACAAACACCAATATTTCTATTTTATCATTATTAATAACCATTACATAATTCATACCTATTTTATCTACACCCAATAAATAATAAAACTAAAAATATTATAATATTAGGTATTTATATTGAACACAATTATAGTAGGTAATCAATCGTATTTCTTTGGAAAATTCTACAAATTATAATTAATGGTATAACCACGGAAAATACAACAATAGAAAAAAAAAAATAAAAAAAAGTCTTTGCCGAGGTCTGGAATTGAACCCGGGACTTTGTGATCACGCCCGCGCCGCTGCCACTCGGCCATAAACACATTCGACTCAACAAAATAACAACATATTATTCATTTGTCAAATAAAAATATAATCCTTTCATTTATTTTTTTCTTTCTATAAAAGGCTTTAATGAAAATTCTTCTTCTTGATCAGGTCGTAACATTGACACACATATACAGCATTTCGAATGTTTTATATAAGAAGTGTCGTGACTCTGATTAGGAGAATTAACAAATAAGCCTTTGAATGATTGAGAAATCAACAGATTAACGAGAATGTAGACAGTGAGCTATTCTGCCCTCGGGCATGTAAATTCAATGTTATTGGGTGTTTATTTTGTGAGTTGTGTTGGTTCAGCTTACCTTCAACGCCTGTAAATCATTCTTAAAAAGGCAAAAGTGGGCATTGACGGTGACTGAGACTGTCAGAGAGACAGCCAGAAAAAGGGAGAAGATTTTTTTCTGAATTGGTTGATTTTTCGACCTCCGGCAGAATATCTCTTCAATAGGAGGACCATTGTAGTTTACATCATTAATAAATTGTGTCTGGAAGCCAGTTTTTCCTTTAGACACATCACCAATCACTCGTAAGATCCCTACCCCAGAGAAATAGCTAGATAGGAGTCTCAAGCCGACCACTTCAAAGTATAGGTTTTAATGAGTGATTGACGTTTTGGAGTGCATGTATTCATGTTAGTATTTATTGTTCTCACCAACTGATTTCATCCTGGTTATCACAAAGAGTATCTGAGCTATATTTACTCCCACTTCAACACTGGCACATCAATACACATTAAATAAACACTTCATCTTCAATCCGTTCTTCCTACCCAACAGTATAGATAAATATATGAAAATTTGTAAAATCTGTTTTGAACTCTGCCACTCAAAATTTTCATACAAGAGGAATGCAGTTTCCGACACACAGGCATTACATTCAGAGTAACAGTGAGTTACTACTCAAGTTACAGTTCCAGTACAGTTCAGTAATAACGCCAGTTATAAGTATCGAAGTACTGACTGGCCAAATGGGTAACTACCCAAGGCCATTAAAAAAAGTATTGAAGTAGTATCGCGAATTATTAGTATAACAAAATACAATTTGTATTATTTTTCGAAGAAACGAAAGATCAACAACGCATGTGAATCTCTGAAGAAGAGAACCTTTGATCAGCTTTCAGTATCGATCTTAAGGACAAATCAAAACGGATTCCAACTTACTATCTGAGTAGTGTGCCTCGGAAATAGTACCAAAATTAACGTAACAAAAGTGCTAACTTAAACCAGATACAGTATAAACGCGATTGAAGACTAAAAACAGTCATAACAGATAATTCCGAAATCGAAAATTGCAGAAAATTGACTTAAAATTCGTGTGTACCGATTGAACCTTATAAAACAGTCTTATAACGAGTTACTAACGACATAACGACATCGATTTCGTGTCTACTTTGGAAACAGATTAATTTCGAGTCATGTGATTCGTCAACATGACTCACCCTCACCCACATATGTAAGCCATTCATCAATCTACTGTATTTCAATTTCCATCTAGTCCACAATTTTTTGTAATAAAACTCATGAGAATTTTATTAGTGTTTTTCCTGATAAGTTTAATCAACAGAGTGCTACGAACCCCACAACCTAACTCATAATATCTTATTGGGAAATTTCTAGCCGCTCGGAAGCTACCCCCCTGTCTTGGGTCGTATTACACACCTTGTTCGTAAAAATGAGGATGTCATCAACAGAAATGGCACCAAAATGATACAGGTACCATTTCGCATGAAACACACAAATGGATCAGTTTTCAGAGGTTCAAATCCCATTTTACGAAAATCGTTGTCTAGTCTCATGTTCCATTGTCTGACAGATTGATGCAACATACAACGCTTTTCGGATGTTACAAACTTTGTGTCCTTTCTTGATTTCTTTCAATCATCTTCGTGAAGTTTTCATGATTTCATCTTCAATATTTGGACTTTTCACAATTTCTTCCAGAAAATCACTCAAGCTTTCGGGTATTTCCATGAAAATTTCTTCTTGCAAGTGTCCATTCAAATAAGCGGTTATTACATCCATCTGATGAATGATCAGTTCATGTTCCACCGAAAAGACCATCAGAAGTCTCATTGAATTTGCTCGCACAACAGAAGTTAAAGTAAAATCGCTACACCATACCATACTGTTGAGCATATCCTTTCGCTACGAGCTCTTGCCTTTCTTCGGTCTAAAATTCCATTTGCTTTGTATTTAGCAGTCAGAATTAGTCGACTTTCGATGATTTGTCAATTTTCTGTTTCTCAAGTTTTGTTATTTATTTGAGCAAAATATTCACTTTTGACAGATGTTTTCCATTCTTCACGTTCAGGGCTCATGAACTCTTCTTCAAGGGTATATAAATTCAGATTTTGCGTTCTACCAGCGAATTCTGAAGGTTCTAGCTGTAGTTTCACGAAGTATTCATTTCTTGGTCATCCATTTTGTCCTATTCTGATTATTCTTGTTATTCTTCTGCCATGATTCAACGTTTCTCACGGCTCTGATTCATTTCTGCAGCTGTTGAAGAGCCAGTGTTTGACAAAGACGAATTTTGATCGATTAAAATATTTCTTTCCAGAATTTTAGACTTCTGAATGTTCTATCATTTCATTCGGAGTAAATTCTTCGTCAGATCGACAGGTCTCCAAGCTCACAACAAAGGGGGAGTAATTCTGTACTCGGGCCATCCGAGTAGATACTGCCAAGGGTGGAACGAATGACAATTCAGAAGAGCATCGGACTTGAAAATATATAATAATATATAGAAGAGATACAAGTCTCCGACCCTTTTACGATGAGTAGCATTATTCAGGTCAGATTTTTCATTATATGTTTGTAGAATTACTGAATGAAATAAGTGACAATTCACTTTACAGGACAAAACGAATATGATCGAAATATTTCAGAATTACAGAGTTCAGAATCGGTCCATTTTGTAATTGTACTCAGCTGAAAATATACGCCAATAGCTTCATTTCAACTTGTTACCATACCAGTCAAAAATATCTCTGTAGCCCTTACATTTTCATCCAATGGTAAATACATTAGCGGTAGCCTACTAGGTAGTCTCAATACAATGGCGTTAGTCTACTAGGTAGTCTATATAAAATGATACTGATGTATGTTATACAAAAGCATGACATATGATCAACATGAATTTTAGCGTCTAATACTTACAAATTTGGACAATGTTTTTGGCCTCTGGATAAAAATCTGTTAGGATACTGATTTTTGAAAACAACTTTATCATAAACAGATTTATTTCCTGTCAGAGGTCCTGGTAGTTCATTTTTCAGTTTCTGAAAACAATATGTTGTCACTAATTTGATGACCCGAAAAAAAAAAGAGGTACAGCGTGAATAAAATACAAGAGTTCTCGAAGAAGTCTAACCTTATACTGACCAGTACCGCTGTAATATGTTATTATATCCTCTTTACACTTTTCCATTTGTTCCTCATTGAAGGGTCCATATTTCAGTTTATTTTCTGTCATATATATATCCAAGTATTTCCAGAGACCTTCTTTTTCTGGAGGTATCATTGGCTGCAGAGGTCTTTCTAAGCCGCTAATCTACAAATAAAAAACACATTAATCTTCAGCTTTCAAGCAGGAACTTCACTCACATCACAAATGGCGTACAAAGCAGGTGCCACAAAGTCCCTGATTTTAGGATTATAGCTACGAAATGAGTAAGAATCCTTCATTTCGGAAATTTTCGGACCGGTTGGAAGAGGTGGGTTTTTGATCACCTTCAACAAGAGACATACATAGCTAAGTATTATATACTTACCTAGTATATATATACACTGATCTTACCCTCTCTTGAACGTTCCTGATGCATTTAATAGTATCTACACCATTAGGTCGTGAGTACTCAGTTGATGCTATGTCTTCATTGAACTTCGAAGAGAAATCTGTGGTATAAGAACTCTTTATATCATCTTTGAGAGCAACATCTCTAGCCAAAAGTTCTTGTTTTATTTTAGCTTTGACTCGCTAGAATTGAAATGTACTGCTGAGTATTCAGATTGGGTGTTGTGTTGTTGCATTTTGGAGGAGTCATATGGCCCCGCTCACATGAAAAACAAGCAGTTGAGACCATCGTTTGCCAAAAATTGTTGAAACAAAGAAACCATTCCGCCACTTTGATGATCATATTAAGACACAAATAAATAAGAGTAAAATTTTCCACGATTGGTGTCTTATGAATTGATAGCGGCGGCTTCACAACCCATGAAAAAACATAATTCAACTATGTGAAGGTAAAATCTGGACGGATTCCGACTTGTACCTCTTCTAAGATGAAAGTCTGTTATGTCCACACGAAAGCTTGTTTCAAACCTTTTAGCCCCTAGTTAAGTATGCCAATGCGTAGAGTACAAACCTGAGGTCAAAACGCCGTGCTCTCTCTTCCTTTAGTTCTGGTCATTTATTGGGGCATATTCTCTTTTTTATCGTCAGGTGCCATTTATACCCAATTTCAATTTCTTCAACATATTCTCACACAATTATATACCAATTTTTCAAGGGAAAAACTCTAAAAGAAACTGCGCGATATTTTTATTCGTAACCTATAAACGTGGCGGATTTTTTTATTCTAGATTTTGAGAAAAAATTAGTATATTGCGGAAGGAGTATTGAAAAGGGAAGGGGCAATGGAGGTGTAAAGGAAAGTTGGCAAATGGAAACGTTCGTTTTGATCGTTTATTGGTTCAAAAAGAGAGGGTAGAACATGTTGCTTTTTCGACATTTAAAGGACCAAACTCCGCCAATAGCGCCAACGGGTATGAAGATGACGAAATGACTGCCTTGTGGATAAAAGACTTTAAGTGTATTTCAAATGAGTTATTTATGGTTTGGTACACTACGGCAAGTAATTCTTACTTTTTTGCAAAACTTCCATGATCTTACGAGTTTTTCAAGTGTTTGAGTATGTGAGGAGTAATACAATACTTACACAATCAAATTGTTGTGGAGAGTTAGGAATGAATCTGTGGTATGTTCCTGTACATGTTCTATAGTCGGTGCTTTTTGAAGCAAGGAGAGGAATACCATAATCTACGTGACTCTGAGTATTCGCAGTGCATATAAAAGGAGCCATTTTCATGCTTACTTAGGAAACATGTCACTTCTCGCGTAGTTAACGATACTGACGTTAATCGACAGCTCGATATTGATCAAACATATCTTGTTATACAATATGTTTCTCGAATTTGACGATCGACGAACTAACGGGCAAGTTGTATGGCTCTCAATAAATGAAAAATAATAAAAATGAATATCTCATCGTTGTTTCCGAAAACAATATATTTGATCATTTTTAAAATCATCGAATCTTTCGATTTCATGACCTCATTTCACCCTTCCCTCCAAAAACCGATTTTCTTGTCCTGTTATAACATACAATTAAAGCTAGATGAAAATAAGATATATGGAAGCTTGAAAAACATGTTTTTCAGTACTTTCATGACAAAAACTATTTGTCTGATGTCTGCGTCGCAAAGAGGGGAGTAGGTATCGGCTTTGTTTATTGGAAGAGGGGAGGCTTGTGAAAAGTCTTTCTATTCTCTAGCCAATACTGGCTTCGAAGCATTTTCTGTGCTAGGAATCATACGTTAAAAAAAATCTCCTTTATCCTCAGCTGGTACACGCTTCGACTTGTACGGGGTTGAGTTCGTAAGGGGGCGTCAGATACTCTTCGCAGAAACGAAAACTGTTGACATATTTCTGTATTTTTTAAATGAATTGGAGTTTTGAATTTAATTTCTATAGAAATAATGATATCCCTTTCGAAATTTCGTTCGTAATTTGACACGGAGAGGAGGGATTCGAATTTTCAAACAGGAGAGAGAGACTTGTGACGCTTTTTGAAAAGATCTTTCATCTGAACACTGATGCTTTATTTTTGGAAATATATCCGGCCAATTTCGAGTGAGTAGTTTTAGATTGTGTTTAGAACTGTTCAAACACAAATTATATTTTTATGGAACTATTTTCTGGAATTTTCTTCTTGTGATTGAATGAATCATCTATGTTAGACATATCAACAGAAAGTGTTTGTTGATTCCTCATTTTTCTTTTTTTATAGAAATTATGTATTCTATTTCTTGACTCGAAGAAGATGAAGCCAGAATATTGTTCCTCAAAACTTCGTTCTTCCTGAAAAATAAATCATATTTTCAGTCGAATTGAAATTGCTAATAACTGAGGAACGACTGATTTGATGTTCAAAATTTAACCTATTTCAGTATTGACTTCAATATTAATCTTAAACGATGGGGCTCTAGACCTAGACATTGACCACAAAATTGGTGAAAGCAATCTTAAACTGATCAGGCATGTGCATTTCACAAAACTACTCCATGCATGTGTGAGTCTAGAAAGAAAAAAATGTAAAATCAGCATGAATGGTGACAGGGGACCTAACCCTTTCAGCCCGCTTTTCAATCTATTGTTGAGAAAGTAATCAGAATAATCAATAATAAAAGATGACGGACGAACTTTGCAGGTAGTGACTGTACTAGTTCATTATCGAGAAATTAATAAGAATGAGTAGCAGTAACAAACAAAGTCCATATCGGACCGGAAAACTTTAGGTATATAAACAACTAACCCTTGTCTTAGATTAAGTATCAATTTTCTTCTTCTGATGATGCTAATCTTGTTAGCGAAACGCGCGTCGAGTGCAAAAATATTAGTTTGGTGTTTCTTCTGTCGACGTTTCGGTTCCCACTTTGGAGCCATTATCAAGACTTCTTTGAAAACAAAAAAATGGATGGAAACAATTCAGAACTTTGAAATGCAGTCATTGATTTGATCAAATTAATAAACAAAAAGGTTATGTACAAAATTAAAATAGGACCAGCAAGGTGTCCTCGGTGAAAAATGAATAATATGAAGAAGCCACACAATCGGACAGAAGATATGCTCAGAACACAAGAGTACAATGTACCTCTACCTATTACGCTTCTACATTGCTCTACCGGCTAAATATATAGTATCGGCCGCCCTAAGGCCCGTCTGAATAGCTTTTAGATATACCAGAAAGAGTCAGAAAGGTCCCTTAATATGTGATCAATATTTCTATATTCAACAGAAATGAAGAATAATGGCTTCTTTTTCCAATAGTGAATAAAATGGTTATTTACGTTAACACACATTAAAATTGACATACCAGTTGGTTCACTGTCTATCTTGCATAGCGATTTCCTGGGAGATTCCCATTCCATATTTTCTTGGTTTCCAAATACAACACTTATGCACATGACTTTCTTTTATCCCTATTTGACCCGATTTTCTAAGAACAATTCTATAAGACGTGACCCCCGGTCTCGTGACAAGGAATTTCATATATTCCTTGTGATTCTTTGGTATTATATCTTTAGGTGAGCGTAGGAAAGAGGATATTTGATTGCTGTGAAAACTGTTTTGATGTCGGGTATTGTCAGAATTCGGCTCTTTATCAGTGACTCCCCGAATGAAAGGAAGGAAAGCTTTCGGGCGTTCCGCCGGATCTTCTGGTGGTTTGTGTAATGCTTGGCACTAGAAACTGGAATCCATATAAGTGTTGCACCTTGTATGCAAGTTTTATTCGAACGTATGGGAATTTTATTCACGATTTTCTCTCTCGAAATATTCATGAAAGAACAATGTTGCTAGGTCCAGACGATGAAATGAGATAACTCAGTAGACTAAACCAAAATTCTTTCAGAATCAGTCCGATGAATGGTTCCATTGATCCAGCGTGGGCAAGCTTGGCAAAAAATGCGATATTTGCACTTATGCAGAAAAAAGGCCGTTGATGAATGACGCGTTTGCTTGAATCGAGCGGGAAAAAGAAGTCGCTCTTGGTAGTTGAAAGGGAGTCACGCTCGGAAATTGATTGGGGAAGGTTCGTGTGAGAAATCACGCGTTGAGCGCGAATCCCTCGCGAATCGGGGGGAGGGCTCACGTCTCATAGAAATATATACTCATGAGTATATATAAGTGTCGTATTTGGAAACCAAGAAAATATGGAATGGGAGTCGCCCAGGAAATCACCATGCAAGGTAAACAGTGGACCAACTGGTATGAAAATTTTTATCTGTTTCAACGTGAGTAACCATTTTATTCACTATCGGGAAGAGAAGCCATTATTTTTCATTTCTGTTGAATATAGAAATATTTATCACATATTAAGTGACATATCTGACTCTTTCTGGTACATCTAAAAGCTATTGAGACGGGCCTTAGGGCGGCCGATACTATATATTCAGCCGGTAGGGCAATGTAGAGACGTAATAGGTAGAGGTACATTGGATTCTTCTGTTCTGAGCATATATTCTTGGTCGATTGTGTGGCTTTTTCACATTATTCATTATTCACCCAGAAGATCTTGGTCCTATTTTAATTTTGTGCATATGCTTTTTTATTAATTTTATCAAATCAATGATTGATTTCAAAGTTCTTAATTGTATCCAGGCATTTTTTCTTTTTATATTTTCTAATCTATTTTTTATTCAGTTTTTATTTTTATTGTTGCTAATATACTGCTTGAAATTATTAGAGGATTTCATTTCCAACAAGCCGCCTTATTAGAGAGTACCGTCTTCTGGAATATTCCTGATCACACTATATGATATGTCATCTGTTATGAGTTGAAATGTGGGGTTAATAGTACATAGGGAGAAGTTATCCAATATCCTCTCAGCTATAACTGCGGTTGGTAATTTCGTATGAGATCGGTTAGAATAGGTATAAGCATTTTTTTTAATAACTGTCCATATGTATGTTGAGGGGGTGTTGCGATTCAAACCATTGAAGAACATCATGAAACTGTCATTTCTCTTTTTATTTAAATGTGTTTTTGTGTTAGCAATTACTTTTTTAACATTTAGATAGTTAGTGAATGAGGGAGGATCTTGGTTAAAGTATGCAGTGCTGTTTTTCGTTGTTGAATATTAGTGTGGAGCACTCAGAATCCCACCAGGGTACTTCAATTTGATGTTTGGTAGAAAAGGTGGAGATATCTGATGGTATTGCAATGTCACTTGCCCGTAGGATAGAAGTATAGAGGTCCTCATAAGTTAGTGACTTATTGGTTATCAGTTACTGTGTAAGATATTTATGATATAAGGACCAATCTGATTTTTTGAGTTTTTTTTTGAGGGAATCATATTTGGTTAATACTTGTGCAAAAGCTTTTTCGCAAAAGGTTGGGAAATGATCACTATTGCCGCAATCGTGATTGTGTTCCATGAGCATTTTGTTGCTGTATCTGTCGAGGTGATTGTAAGATCTATAGCTGATTTGTTTTGAGTAGGAGGGGTAAATCTAGTGGCTGATCCATCATTTAAGATTACCAAGTTCATATTATCTAGTAAAGATGTTATTACTTTTCCATTATAGTTTGATAGTACACTCCCCCACAATTGGTGTTGTGTGTTAAAATCTCCCATTAATATAAATGAGTTATTGATATGGTCTACTATATATTGTAAGTTTTTGTAAAGTAGTCGAATATTTGGGGGATTATAAATATTTATAACTGACATTTTGAATATTGGCAGATATATACATTTATATTGAAAGTTTTCATGGTGATTTGGTATGTTCAGAGATTCAATTTTATAGTCAATATTAGTGTTGATGAGAGTCGCAATACCTTCCTTACCATCCTTCCTGTCCAATCTAATTATATTAAAATATGGACGGTTTATTCGAAAATTTGAATTTAACCAGGTTTCAGTAAGTAGTACCATATGAGGTTGGTAATTTGCAATATTTAAAATGAGATTATGTCTATTTCTATTAAGACTCTTGATGTTCCACTGCATAATTTTGAGATTTTGTACTGTACTAATACTCATCGAGTTCATTATCAAGGTTGTTATTTGGTAATATAGTATCTAATATTGATTTTGGTGTTTACTCTTTGTTTGTTTGAGTCATGTTATTCAACTTATCAAGTAATACATGGAAAGAATCTGGCATAATTGTTGCTGGTATTGTCTCACAGTTCGGTCTTAGGGTAGAAGAGGCTGTAGAAGGACCAACATTGTAGTAGGGACTCTGAAATATTGGGGTGTTATTTCGATTCTTTAGTGGAGTATACAAGGCATCAATATGTGCTTGTTTGTCATAGCCTGGTGGAGAAGGGGCTCGTCGTTTTCTTGTTGGGGGGTACGTTGGGTTGAGGAATTGAGGCTGGGGAAGTCTCTCGATTTGTGTGTAAAAGTTTCTGGTTGCAAATGAAATGAAGCAATATTTTGAGAACCGCGGTATCCAGTACGACTTCACCTTAAGATATACTCCACAACAAAATGGGGTGGCCGAACGTATGAACAGAACGATTATTGAGAAAGCAAGATGTTTATTGCTGAATTCCAAACTCAGTAAAACATTCTGGAATGAAGCGGTCTTAGCTGCTGTATACGGAGTCCTACGAAGGCTTTGATAAACCATGTACCAGCTGAATTGTGGTATGGTATCAAACCCAACGCCAGGAAGTTGAGAATTTTTGGATGTGTAGCATTCTTGCACATTCCTAAAGAACTTCTCAGTGGAAATTCGAAACAAAATCGAAGAAATGCCTTATGATTGGATATTATATGAAAAGATATAACTTGTGGTGTCCCGAAGAGAGAAAAATATATCTAGGAAGGGATAAACTGTTCGATGAATCCAAATTTTCATGCCACTATATGGGTTCAAACAAGCTCCCCGAGGCTACAGCACTGATTTGGATCATGAACTTGTTGAGTGATTAAAAAATCAATTCCAGGAAACCTGTTACTTTCTTTGAAGAAAATCATTGATCTCTTTCGAAAGTGGAAACATATCGTCGTTTGAAACACATCGATGTTAAATATAATTTTCTTAGAGATCTCTACAGTAACCACGAGATTGATGTTAATTATATTGAATCGAAGAATCAAAAGGCTGATGTCCTGACGAAGCCACTCCCTATGGAAAACTTCGTTAGAGTGCATACAGAATTAGGCATTCATGATACTGTTGAATTGAGGCGGATTGTTCGAAGGAGCAATTCATCATGTATACCTTGAATTTCAATTGAAAAAATTGTTGTTATTTATAAAAGTTGTCATAATAAAAAGTTTCAACGTTTCAACTGCTGTAGCTAAATCATCAATTTCCATTATAACCACCCATCCTTATTTGATTTGAAAATAGCAGGTGCATTGGGAGGACCTTGTATGACATCCCTAGCGATTTTCAAGTCGATGTGATCCTGGTCTATCAGAATCAATAGTTTCGCATCATTGAGGTTGACCAATGGGACATGTGAAATATATGGTTGTCATAAGGTTTGGACAGGAGACAGGCAATTCCAAATTCGAAACTGATCGTACATTAGACATATCAAAAATGTTTTGGTTGATCGTTTCTCGAATTTCCAAACCGTTTTGATTGATTGTATAGCAGATGGAATTCTTCCAATACATCTTTAAAGGATCATTCGCTCCATATCTGCTTCTATTGCCTTGGCAAGTTTTGAATCTATCAGAGTTACTGTGCTCCTTTCGTCAGAATGTGTGAAGGTTTCCATTGACTCAACATTGACTTCATGGTGCCAATGACGGTGACAGGAGCTATTCGAAGTAAAACAGTTTTGTGTTCGGTTTGAATATGAAGAAAATGGTCATTACTTGAACATTCAGATTTAGTCTCATTTCAGAATCCATACCAGAATTGGTTTTTATTTGTAGATTGTGTCGAGTAAATTCATCGGAATCTTCAACAATATTGGGGTGAAGCAAACAGTTATGGAATTTTTCGTAGTTTTGAAGTCCACAACATCTTCGATTTCTACACCTGAATGTGCAATGAGATGAAGGTAATAGCTCGGTCGCTATGAGCACCTTTTTTTTTGAAAAAAAATTGTGGAACTTACGTTATTCGGTCGCACCTACAAAAAATCCTCATCATATTTTCGACGGTCTCGTATATTTTCGGATATACAGGTCCATTTGGTTGTGAAACTTCTTAATTTTTCTCATCAAATTTCTGTTGTTTGAATACACAAAATTTGTCCTTTTTTATCAAAACATCACAGAATAAACATTGGGCAGCTTTCTATGTTGCCATCAAAAAATGTCAGTTCTTTACCAAGAACATTTCTGAAAGTAATCCTGAAATACTCATTATTTAATCGATCGCGTTTGGTAACAGACTTGAATGCATCGGGCATTGAAGTCGTTAATTATTTCATTAGTTGATTTGGATTCACAGGATGTACTTCATTTTCTTCAATATTTTCATCATCAGATTTTGGGAATCATTTTCCGTTAACCAATCTTAAACTTTTTCATTAGCTGATTTCGTTTATTCAGATTAAAATATTTGATGCTTTCCTATATTTCCAGTGCTTCTGGAGCTGCTCTTTACACTTTTGAAGCGCACACTATCACTTTCTGTACTATTATTGATTTTTCGGCTTCCAGTCGAAGTTTGAATTTCAGTTTCTCGTACCATTGTTCAACTCTTGTTACTCGAATTCTAATTTCTTCAGTCCAGCATTTTAATCTTACTTGCAACAGAACTATGGGACGTTGAACTGTGTTTTGATGAGGGTACTGTTTGATACGGTGTATATTGTCGGGAAGGAAGAAACGGTATGAATACTTCACCTTCGGGGTGAAATGCTCAGATGATACTCTTTGTAATAACCAGGATGAAGTCAGTTGATGAAGACAATAAATATATTCTTCATTTAATTACACATTCACTCCAAAACGACAATCATTCTCAAAACCTATATTTACAAAATAAAGACCCAATAGTTACACTGAATTTACATGTCCGAAGGCAGAATGGATTTATTGACTACTTTCTCGTAAAACTGTCGACTTCTCAATTGTTCGAAGGCTTATTTGTTAATTGCCTCAATCAGATACACGACACTTCTCATATAAAACATTCGAAATGTTGGGTACGATCAAGTATGATGTTTGCCCAAACAATTGAACGTGCATCAATGCATCATGATGTCGATGTTGCGACCTGATTAAGAAGGTTTTTCGACGATAACAATTGAGTTGTACTAAAAATAACTTTTTGATTTTAGGATTGACAGATTGTCATGAAAATTTTAAATTTGTATGTAGGCTTGTATACATTCTATATCTATAGTCGGGCTGTTCAAAAGATAGAATTCAAGGACGCGTGAACAGTAAATGCCTACATAGCCACGCCTTCTAAACTGAAATGAATGAAGAACTGTTTACACTGTACTGTACTCATTTGTGCTTTGTATTTACGTGTGTTACGTTAATTAATATAATATGGATGGAAACACTCTTTCACCTCCAAGAAAAAGATCAAAAAAAAGACATTTAACTGTAGAGGAAAAAGGTGTAATAATGAACACTTATAAAAAAGCATCCCAAGAGTTGATGGGAGGACGACGCGGCGACGTTTTTGAGTGGTGTAAATCGGACTTGTAACATTGGGGAGAGGGAACATTAACATTCAGAGAGTGCGTGCCGTTCACGTGATCATTCTATCTTTTCTCTTTTCAGCAGGTACACTATAGTGCTGTTATTTGTATGTGCTCTCATATGTTTTTATTCTAAATTCTACAACTTGACTTGACCTATAACTTTTGTAAGTTCCACAGGATAAAGTAAATTGATGAATTGGTGGTTATTCCCAAATAGCACAAGTACGTCCAGTGGACGTACTGCATATGTACGGTGAGGATGCATTGTACGTATTTAGGACGTACTTTTGTCTCCGACAGACGTACATAAGACCTCCCTGCGACTTACCGTTTCCGCATAGTCGGTAATCCCAGGTACGTACTTTTCCAGTCCACACAGGACCTGAAATGTACAGAAAGGGGAACTGTTTGGGACATTCCGAAAACGTACATTTTCCATTCTGTATGCGCTATCCCAAGTAGAACAAACATATTTGACCAATATTGGTTCAATATTACGGGAATATTAACCTTATATTGTAGATGATATCAATAGTGGCCACAAAAAAATGTAAACATTCGGCGATATTAGCTCAATATTCGAAAACAACGTAATGATATATCATATGATATCACTTAATGAATCTAAGTTTTCATATTCGGGATTATTCATTTCTTTTTTACCAAATAGTCAAGTTGGAAATTTTACTCATTCACGTGTACTAACCATCTAACCGAATACTTACCTGGAAAAAGACCTGGCTGCTGCGGGGCTTGAACTCTCGACCTTTTCTATGGAGATATTATTGTCGACCACTGTTACGCTCTACGGCACGAAGAGACTTGTTTTTAAGAAGGAGTTGGGTGCTATAGATGTGATGACTTCAAGTTAGTTTTGTTCGAGATAATATTAAAATTTCAGAAAGTTCAGTAACAATGAAAATATATTCGAAAAAACACTAAAGCGTCTCATGTGATGGCGGTTTTGGAATATCAAACTTGCTGTGCAAAAAATTCTGTATGTAATTTTCTGGTATTTAAATGTTTCAATTTTTCCAAATTTTTTTAGGAATAATTCATTATGAATATTCCATTACCAATATTGATATATGTATGAATACACTAAGTGATCACTCTCAAAATCCCAATACCCCTTGAACCGAAAGGGACCCAATACGTACGTACTTGGGAGGTCCAAACAGTATGTACAAAAAAGTACGTCAACGAGACGTCCAGATAGTATGTACATACGATTTCCAAAAATGTACGTCATTACTATTATGTCCCGCAAACGTTTCGAAAGATACGTATCTGAAAGGGACTCAATATGTACGCACCTGGAAGGTCCAAATAGTACGAACATAGTTCTTCCAAACATGTACGTAAATGATACGTCTGAGCAGTACGTACATGGGATTCACAAAAAACACGTCATTGGTATGTCCCTAATTCATTCCGAAAAGTACGTACCTGAAGGGGAGTTAATGTAAACGTATCAGGGACACTCAATAAAGTACGTACATAGTACTTCCAAGCATGTACGTTTTTATTACATTCCGATTGGAACGGGACCAAGTATGTACCTACATGGGACGTCTAACCAGTACATACATGGTACATCCGGTAATGTACGTTCTTCGAATGTCTCCTATCCGTCCCGGGACGTATCGACGTAACTGGGACATAAATGGTTCGTCTTCAGGACGTCGTGTGCTATTTGGGTTGATCGTATGTTGTATGAGAATCATTTTTAAGATTGAGGGGGACACTAAAACAGACGTAGTTCTCCGAATGCTCCTACATATACGTCTAAAATCAACTCTGTTTTTAAATGAAATAACGACTAAGATCAAAACAGAGAATCTAAGAATTAAATGGGCCTATGACTATCTGACTACAGTGTACTTCAAAATTCAACCACGCGTCATCGATAACGTGCAACAGTTTTTGAATTGTATCAATGGATATATAAGAAAATGTCCAAGTATGTAGGTATAGTATAATGTTGTGAAATAGAACTGTATTTTCGTAGTATCTGCTTATCAATGTTACACACTCACATCATTCTGTTATTCCCTGTGGAAAAATTTCAAGTGCTTGTCGAGGAAAAGGAGTTTTGAAAAGGTGATAAAATGCGGCTACTTCAAAACAGTGCTCGGGTAAAATTGAGTATTTTTGTGAGATGGTGCAACGTTGGTATATAGGAGGAAGGTTACGAAATGTCATCATATCGATCCCTCCATATTGCGGGGGCGTCAATGAGGTTAAGGTGAAATTCCACGATATACTAATATGCAAGTGGATTTCAGTTTTTGGTTTCTGATTGGTAGATAACAACAGATAGCAAAAAAAATACCTGCTTCCCTAATAAGATCTATGAATATTCGAGTATATTGAAAATCTAACTTTATGGTGTTCAATACTGAATGTCAGTTGAGAAAAAGTGTGGATATACTCTTCGTATTTGTGTTTGGTTTGACAGATAATTCAACTCGATCTGATCTCGATGTATGTGAAAATTGAAAACGAAAGCAAATGAAAAATTGATGACTGTGTATGGTTGGTGAAAATCCGAAAGGAATACCTGTGTTTTAAAAAAAGTGGGACTGTTCCTCATGCAGCAAGAAAGTTTGCCAGAGTATGATAATTACTCCTATATGAAATGGAAAGTATTTGGGTTTACCAGTCGTTCAAGGATCTTTTTCCGAGGCCAAGAAAATGTTTGAGCTTTGTATTATACTTTGAACGTTATCTACGTCTTCTAATGTATAGTGTTAAATTTATTTTAAATTTATTAGGACTAGTGCTTAAACGTTCCTATTGAAAAGTGAAGGCTGAACTTCTCATTACTCAAAACTGCTGCATAAAGCATTACTTGTCAGTTTCTGATATATTCAATATATGAAAAAAAATCAAGTATTGTCAATTGAATTGTAGCAGTGGAAAGGTATAGAGAAATTCCTCTCGCAATAACCAAGATCAAGATTCATTCACTTTGACTTTTTTGGATATATTTCTCATTTAAATTTTTTGATATATTTCAATTTTTTTTTTCAAGTATTATCATTCAATTAAAGCTGTTTAGCCTATTATAACAAGTTGAATATGAGTAAATATAGTTTACATTATGAAAGTTAGAACCAGTGTTATTTTCTATCTATCATATCTTCTCAAAAAAACATTCAATTTAATTTGAAGTTAGTGTAGCAGTTAGTGCTTGTGTCATGGTCAAAAATATCTAAGATCAATTTTCCAATGAAAGTTTTTCTTTGGAAAATTGTTCTGGAATATCGAATCAGAATTCTGTCATGTTTTATAATCGACATATATATATATATATATATATATATATATATATATATATATATATATATATATATATATATATATATATATATAGA
>JAVJAQ010000145.1:392740-429822 GCA_032362365.1 Zygogramma bicolorata
GCCGAATTCAAAATTAGTTGTCAAAGTCGAAATCAGCTATCAATCAAGATTAGTTGGCAGAGTCTAAGCTGGTTGCCAAATGCGAGACTGGTTGTCAAAGTCAAGATAAGTTGCCGAGGTCAAGATTAGTGGTTAAGATCAAAGTTAGTTTGTTGTCAAAGTCAAGATTGATGGTCAAAGACAAAATTAGTTGTCAGAATCAAAATCAGCCGTCAAAATAGCTGGCAACGTCGAGATCAATTGTTAGTCAAGAATACTTATCGAAGTCAAGATTAGTCAAAGTCGAGATTAGTCGTTAAAGCCAATATTAGCCATAAAAGTCGAATCCAAGATTGGTTGTCGAATTCAAAATTAGTAGTCAAAGTCGAAATCAGCTATCAATCAAGATAGTTGGCAGAGTCTACATTGGTTGTCAAATGCGAGACTGGTTGTCAAATGCGAGACTGGTTGTCAAAGTCAAGAAAAGTTGCCGAAGTCAAGATTAGTAATAAAGGTCAAGGTTAGTTATCGAAGTCAAGATTAAGGGTCAAAGAAAAATTAGTTGTCAGAGTCAAGATCAGCTGTCAATCGAGATTAGTTGTAAAGGTCAAGGGTCGCTTGTTACAGTCGAGATTAGTCGTCGAACTCAAGTTTAGTCATCAACGGCAAAATTTGTTGTCAAAGTCAAGATTGGTTGTCGAAGTCAAGGCTGGATTATTATTGTCAAGAGTAGTTTTCAGTCCAGAGTAATTGTCGAATTCAACATTAGTTTTCGAAGTCAAGACGGTTTGTCAAAGTCAAGATTATTTGGGAAAACCGAGATTGATCGTCAAAGTCAAGGTTGATTGTCAGAGAGTCTCTCTTTCTCTCCCTCTCCCCCTCTCCCCCTTTCCCTCCCTCTCTCGAACTCTCCCTTTCTCTAACGCTCTCTTTCTATCTAACTGCCTCTCTCATCACAACTCCCTCTCTCTCTCTCTCTCTCTAACTCTCTCTCAATCTATTATTTTCAATTCTTTTTTCCCATCAATTCATTATTTTCCATCCTTTTTTTCCCATCAATCTATTATTTTC
Source organism: Zygogramma bicolorata (assembly GCA_032362365.1). Lineage (NCBI taxonomy): Eukaryota > Metazoa > Arthropoda > Insecta > Coleoptera > Chrysomelidae > Zygogramma > Zygogramma bicolorata. The sequence goes on from JAVJAQ010000145.1 coordinate 393,791, forward strand.
CATCCTTTTTTCCCATTAATCTATAATTTTCCATCCTTTTTTCCCATCAATGTATTGTTTTCCATCCTTTTTTCTATCAATCCATTATTTTCCATCCTTTTTTCCCATCAATGTATTGTTTTCCATCCTTTTTTCTATCAATCCATTATTTTCCACCTTTTTTTCCCATCAATCGTCTACGATCCAACTTTTTTATTTCACTCACCTAACTCCATCTGCCTATGCCTTTTATTTTAAAAGCGGATCTTCATGTATACGGATTTCGTATTTTTCATCCGAAACTGTCAAAGTTGACAAACTTTCATTGTTATTCTGACACCTTTGACATAATTTCAGTGTAAACTGCCGGATTTCGAACTAATAAGGATTCGCCTTGAGAATTCTCGCTATTTTTTCGCCTCACCTCCCAATCATTTATCCTTCGTCCTTCCACTCACTCCTTCAATCAATCTGCATGCATCTGAATTTCGTATTTGTCGTTCTAAATTATGTCAAATTTTCGTTGTTTCGAGAGAAGAGACTTGTGAAGAAACGGGTGAAAGAGAATAACAGTAAGGCACCGTGTCTCAACGAGAAGAGAGAAAGAATCAATAAAAGATTTATGAGAATAGAAAACACACTAGGCATTTGCAAAAGGAAAAGAAAATTGTGCCATGAGGAGAGAGAAGGGAAAATGGGGAAAGAGAAGATCAACGAAAAAACTATTAGCATTGAGGAGAATGCACTAAGAAAGAAGGGGCGAGAGAGAAAAATGATGGTAGAATATAGTGTCTCAATTAGGGGCGGAATTCAGTCAGAGTCAGAGACTGTTCTTGAATTCAACCTACGAAGGAGGGGGGGTGTGAAAGAAAGGGTTGGGAGAATAGTGAAGATGGTGGGGCAGATCCAAATACATTCCTAAACGAAAGAAATAGTTAGAGAGTGAGTAAAGAAAAGGAGCAGAAAGACATGACAATAAGATATTTACGAAAAGGGTAAGAGATAAGGGAAAAAGAAGAAATTTAAGAATGGGATAAGAGTGAAGAAAAACTGATAAACTTTGAAACTATGAAATGAAAAAGAGGTAACTGTAAAAAAAATTATACGAAACAAGGGGTGATATGGTCAATCAAGGAGTTGAATAGCAAACGCGTAATTTATCGCAGGGTAAGTGACTGAATGGCGAAAGGGTAAGATATTGGAGATCAAGGAGTTGAATAGCGGAAGGGTAAGGTATCGCAGGGTAAGTGACTGAATGGCGAAAAGGTAAGATCCTGAAGATCAAGGAGTTGAATAGCGAAAGGGTAAGGTATTGCAGGGTAAGTGACTGAATGGCGAAAGGGTAAGATATTGAGGATCAATTTGTTGAGTAGCGAACGGGTAAGGTATCACATGGCGAGTGAATGAATTTTGAAACGGTGAGGTATTGAAGGGCGAAAAAATAGAGATTGAATGGCAAAAAACGCAGGGTTTTTAGAGGGTGAAAGGGTGGAGGTTAGAAAAAGCATTAGATAGGAGGGGAAAGGTAATAAAACAAAAATAATGAGTGGCTAAACGAAGTCGAACGGAATGAATACTCACTGCTGGAAGTCTTCTTCGCGGAGGCAGAGGTGGTCGGCCTCGCCTCTTGGCTCCTCAGAGAGTGTTCGGCCGGCGACGCCGAAGAAGCCGCCGCCGCCGAGGCCGACGCCTGTTCCGCGCTCGCGCTTTCGACCGTGTCGTGCCTGGTGCGGCGCGCGCGCTTCGTCGGGCGCTCGCCGGCGCCGCCGGATGAGGTGCCCGCGGCGCCTCCGCTCGCGGCGCTCGGCACCGCACCGTTGCCGACGGCGGACGCCGGCGTAGCGGGCGTCGGCGCGGCGTCACGTGATTCGCCGGCGGCCGTCGGTTCTTCTTTGCCGAAATCTGGAAAAAGAAACGACGGTGTCAGTTCGTGCCCTGTCAGGATACGGTTCCGAAAGGTTGGGCCACTTTTTCGGAGGTCGGGAAAGGTGGGGCTCCTCAGATTTCAAGAAATTTCTGGTTCTAAAGAATATGAAATGTGTGTAGATGATGTCATCGCGCAAAAATAATTTCCGCTTCCCTTTCCACTTCAACCTTCGTAATACCACGACCCAGAAATTAAACTAAAGCTAGATACATTTGTACCCCCGTCAAAAATTGATATAAACGCATCTTGTCTGAATTATTTGGCATTAAGAAATGGACTAAACACTTGAGATGGACGCATATATTCATTCTGAAAACCAGAAACTCGAAGAACGAAAGGTTTGCGGCATACGTGTCCATGATTTGGACCACTCAAATTCAGATGAATGAAGAATTATAGTCACAAAAATAGACCACCAGTGATACTTTTTTTGACAAGTTGCACAGTCGCTGAGTTACTGAACCACCTACTCCCACCTATTCTCTGGAGTCCCACTCACATCCAAACACGTGGAGCGGTCTGGTTTTTGAGTGAGAAGTTGATTTGTTATCAAGAGGAATTGATTATTAAAAAGTGCGCTAAAACTGTGTGAAACTAGGGCCTAGAAATAATGACAAAATGGCGTATCGCAAAGAGTTAAATTAAAAAACTGCTGTCTACTTCCCAAATTTGGTTCAACATCCAGCAAAAAATTTCTTCTAGCATAGTTGCTGTTATGTTTTCTTCCTGGAAACTTAATTTTCCAAAATATAAAAGCATTTATACCCGCATCATCCAATTATTGATTGAAATAGCCATTGGCCATTGATTTGTAAATCAGCATTGGGTAATATACATCTGTACACAAAGCCAGTTTTAAATTTTCATACATACAACTATTAAAGATAATCCTCCCTTTTTCACACTTAGTGTCTCAAAATTTTCACTTTCACCTCAACCCCCCGAAAATCTAACTCGAAGTGAGAGTAATATTCGCAATTGCGCATGTGCAAATTAGAAAACGAACGACTATTTATAGAACTACAACTCTAACAGCCGATTGCACCAACGTTTTATTATGAAACCATTAACAAAAAGACCCTTTAAGATAAGCGAGGGTTCCTTAATTAGTGTTTAATAACCTCTAAGCTATACTGCAGTCGCTGCAGTGCGTTAAATGACCTTTTATGACTCATTAGCTTAAAGCTCTCATAAGAAAAAGTCGGTGCAATCGGCTGTAAAACCCACCAATAAAAGAGACTAATTTTAAAACATTTTCTTTTGCGCGGGCCAAGGTGAATAAACACCTTCGTGAGATTCCCAACAGAGACTTACTCGATTAATCTGTTAACGTCACATTTCCTCCTGCTTCCCCGACGGGGGTTATAGGTTATGTTCATAACTTTGTTACATCATTTCCGATCATTTCAAATCCCGTTACGCAATTCTTCAATTTAGCGCTAGCTACTATAAAATCAAAACATTCATGAATAATGAAGAGATCTTATTACAAATTGACATCAATTTAGGTTCTGGGATTTCGAAAACATTCTACGATTCTTTGTATGTGCTGAAAAGATTATATATTTTCTAACACTAAAAAATTATTATAACAAAGAAGCATTACTCAACACACAAGGGAGTTTATGCATCTTGAAGTTATTGATATAAGTGAATAAGAATGTTCGAATTGAATTTTGAATTTCGCGCCTCTAGCTCCATGGTATTAGGTTGGCAATGAATTTTATGTTGCCAGGAATAATATGATAGTAATTCATCTATTAACAGTCGTAATTTAAAAGTGACAGCTTTGCGAATTGGTGTATATTAAATACAATCTCGCGATCAAGAGATATGCTCTTTGGTTGCATTTCAACCAGTTGTTCACACAACACTTGATCCAGGTAGTAATAATAATATGATGATAATAATGAATTTTCAAGTCAACCAAAGAAAGAATTGAAACTTTTTGTAGAGATCAATAATTACCCTTACACTAAAATGATATAATTCGCACTCGACGCGCGTTTCGCTGACAAAGTTAGGTTAGGTTAGGAAACTGATACTGAATCTGAAGACTAGACTTAATACTTCACAAATCTAAGTCAGTGTAGTATATATTATAATTAAATTAACAAAATGTCGAAAAACAATCCCGTCTTTAAATGTAGATTTTTTTTTCCAAATTTCAGACAGGTACAGATAGATATTGATGAACAATGATACAGAGAGTTGAAATATTTCCTCTACACTATTATCACACTTAACCTGAGAAATCAAAGCTGAAAACCTATCGAAAAGTATCTTCATAAAATGTTTCTACTGTTTTTTGGACGAGTTTCTGAAATGTCTGTTGAAATGAATGCATCACTTCGTAAATATAAAATCTGAAAGGCAATAACTTTAATAACTAGGTTCTCATAAATGCATCACTCTGTAAACATAAAATCTGAAATTGAATAACTTTAATAAATGGGTAAATACTCTTTTTCGCAGTTCCTCTGGAACATTGTGATTATTTAGCTGTTCACTTTATTTTCATAAATGATAGTAATCAAAAATTGAAAACGACCATCAGTAAAATAGCAAATTATCCCAATTCACAACTAATTCAGGTAACAACTGCATGATGAGTACACAAAGTTGTAAAGAACTTCAAGACTTAGTCACTGTGTTGGGTGTTTGACAATAGACATAATAAATAATCCATAAATACACAAAACAAAAAACTAGAAAAAAAGCTCACTCCCACTACATCTCCACCTAACTAATAACTTCTTCTTCATCCGCTTTTCTGACCAAAAATATATTTGAAACTTCCCACCTTTGATGAATACCCAACATCATATCAAGCAAAAATCAAAATCACAACAATATCTATACCAACAAATTTCTTTCAGTTTCTACTAACAGTACTATCTCTGTACGAAAATACTTCTTATGGCCGCTAAAAACGTTCAGACTTGCCTAGAGTCAATAAATATACTGCTAGAAAAAAGTTGGGTCATTTATCAATTTCTTGTTTTTAAGGAAAAGTTGGCTTCTGCATCGAAGCACATATATGCCTGATGAAAAGTTACTGTATAATGAAAAGCTCCATTACATTCAATGTTGAAAATATACACAATATTTTTTTTGCTTCAGTATGTAACAAAATTATATTAGATACTTACCTAAGCTTTCTCTTTGGCTGTTTCCAAAAGTTCTGGACCTTGGCAATTGACCATATAAAATAAAGATTTTTATTGAAACAAAATTTGAACTCGAGAGTATGAAATCTCTTTTCCAGTGTCTATAAAAAAAATATACTAACCCTTATCATTATAAAAATGCTTACAAGATTGCTATTTGATAGACAATACAGAAAGGTTTGAATGTGCGAATGGAGTTTTCCCTGTAGAATTCTTATTTTAATGTTATTTTTTCTATAAACAAACTTGATAGGTATATTTAATGTTAATGTACATAACTTTTTACTTGGAGTGTATGTACAAAAAAAGAAACTTTCCCTTGGATGTGTTGCCACAAAAAATGTTTGATGCTTGAACAAAATACAAAAGAGATAAAATCATAATAGAGATTACAGGATGCTGACTACAACTCAAATATTGCTTTTAATGGTTATTCTTCATCAAGTTTTTTTTATTAAAACCACCCCCAACATGCACAAACAATTTTGGACTGACTCACCCAAGTTTTTGAAATCTTGATCCAAGAGCCTGGTTTTGATTTCAATTTTGTCCAAAATGGCTTGCAGAAGACTCATTTTTTCATCTCCCAGTTCTTGAGCAGCGATGAGGGCTCTTTGCATCCTAGAAAAAGTCTTGGCCTTTTTTGTAGGATTGTCATTGCCAATGTTTTTGAAGTTTTCTGTTTGCAAGGCAACTTCTCTCACTCTGGCTATAAAAATTAAATAAAATGGAGCTTTCCTCAAAATCTACAGATGAATGATCATTTATACTTTTTCAAGTAAACTAGCACAGATAATTGACTATTTTTATTCATGTACTAAGCTTTGTAGCAATAATCATGTAGCAAGAACATGTCTCCTATAATAAATTCTGGTAGTTACTTTGGCTCATAAAATGAACATTCAAGTATTGAATATATTTACTTATGTGATTTTTTTGATAAATTGCCACTACATCAACAACTTCGTGAACATACTGAATTCGCATACCTTCAATTAAACTCGACATAAAATAGTACCAAATCATATTTTATTCATAATTCTGAGGCTATTTCAATAAAATAGATATTTGTTTAAATAGACAGCAAGGTAATAGATTGATAGTCAAGTATAGCGAGGCTAGGAATTCAGCTTTTGCTTCAGGAAAGGCCTTCCTCTGCTGTCTAGGCAGGAAAAGCAATACTTTGTTGATTGATATGTCTGCATAATCAATATTTGCTGTTAGTAGGAGAAAAACAAACTTCCTCACCTATATAATACACGTCCAGCTCTCTCATCCTAGATATTAACCTCTGCAACTCATCGGGAAGGTTTTCAACACAGTCTAGATAATTTTCAACATATGTTGCTGAATATACAGCCTCAATTGATACTTGGTTCAACATGTTGATTACATTAGGAAGGTAGTTTGTACAAAAAAGTCAATTTCTAAAATCAAACAACACTCAACCATTAACTAATTTCAGTTTTCAGTTTCCATAATCCATAACCAAGCAAGGTCTTTCGTTCGTTTACTACTGTCACCTGTCACCAATGTCAGTAAGCTTTTTGTTCCATGTCACTCAACTCTCAAAGTACTGTGTATTCCATAGAAATCATACATATTTGTATATATGTATATATATATATATATATATATATATATATATATATATATATATATATACATATATATATATACATACATATATATATATATGTGTGTGTGTATGTTGTTGTTGTTCTAAAATTGTTCGTTCCGTTATCCAGCTGACGAACGTCAACCCTCAGAAGTCGAAACTTGTGCGAGCAATGGATCAACGAGGCCTTACCTTTCAACACGAATTTACCTGTGAAGTTCAATCGTACTATTATTAACAATAACTATGGTTAAAACCGACGGATTCAAGTGGTTCTTAAATGACGTCATCAAGTCGCACGCCACCTTGAACCAAAACTTAACCTCTGTAAATACCTGAAAATTTTGGTTTGTCGCATAAACTTGCTTTGTCTGTATTATTCATTGGGATCCACAAAACGTCAAAATTATGGGTATGCTTGTGCGCGCGTCTTCTAGCATATATTTTCTCATGTTCTATAGTTCTATGGAGTATTAGCTATTCAGTGTTGCCAATCAGAGCGTAATTGTGCGATTTGCGCACAATTTTGAACGTCTTCTCACAATGATTACATCCTAAAATAAATCGCACATTTTCGCAAAATTCACAGAAAAATCAAAACGAATATTATTCAAGTTCACGGCATCCAAATTATCCTCAGCGGGATTTTAAGAGAAGCGATACGCCCTCTGAATGAGAGTTTCTTTGTCAAAGTGGTGGAATTTGGTTGAAATCTTGATCAAAGTGGCGCTGTAATGTTATCTTGGGTAATGATTGAAATTATAATTAATATTTTCAATAAGCTCAACTCATGAATGAGTTCCACACGAAAACTGAAAATATCCTGGAAATGGGAATAATCGCTTTTTAATAGTTAGTATGAGATGAGAATAATAAGTGTTTGATCGATTCGACGATTTAAATAGTATAAATATTTTTGAAAACACTGTATACACTATTAATGAAAATTATTTCAACAGAGCAAAATTATCCCAACAATAGCACTTCAACACAAATGGTTTCTACTTTTAATTCATATGATACGCCATGCAGCGGTATTTGGGATTTCAATTTGAGATCGCAGCACCACTATGGAAAAAAATTCAACTGATTAACTGATAAACATCAATTTTATTACTATTGTACATAGTTTTGAAAAATCGCATAATTTCGTATGAAATCGCACAATTTTTAATGGGGAGGAGCATAATTTCATTCTTTCTCCTTGGCAACACTGTAGCACTGTAGCTTTTAGCATCCGGTGAAATACCAAAAAAGGTGTGGTGTGTTTTCAAAAGATTAACTTTTTCCACTCTTTTCTCTTTTTTATTCTGTGGTGGGTGAAAACAGGCAAAGGTAGATTTTAATCGCAAATTATCTTTCTAAAATATCGTAATTATACTTAATTTACAGATATACAAGTTGAAACAATCTGAATCATTAGAATCACTGTACTATCATGGAGTTGGAACTTGTGAATCCAGACAAAATTTGGGATAAATTCTTATGCGATTGCTGCCATCGATTTCTCTCTGTGAATCCAATCAGAGTATATCCAAATAAGATCATCAAATGCGGAAGATGTTCCCGGAATGATAACGAGGGTATGATTTCATCCTTCGGCTTCGTAGCCAGTCAGTTCCTCTTCAAGTGCATCAACAGGTTTGACGGTTGCAGGAAGTTGTTGAGAAATGATCAAGTAGAAGACCACGAAAAAAACTGTTCAAGTAGGAAATACTTCTGTCCCCTATGCCAACCAAATTCTCTCGAATTACCAACATATCTGTTGATGACTCATTTTCAAGAACAACATAATCGCAACATCTTGGAGCAGCCCTGGATGTTGATTGATTTAGCAGAGTCCTGCGATGTTAACAAGTTATTCCTCTACAAAGTGGATGATCATCTGTTTTTTATCACTTTTGAGAGTAATCTAATCGAAAGCTGTCTCAATTCCCTTTATGTAGGAACTGCTGAAAAAGCACATAAAATAAAGCAGAGGTACTCTCTTTATTCTAAAGACACCAATTTAGAGTTGAAGACCAAGTCCAAGTTTTGCGATTGCGCAGGCTCTTTCTCTATTGGACTTTCAGTTAAGAGATCCGAATTTTTAAGTAACGAATTCATAATTTTAATCGAACTAGATATAAAAGAATTGGAGTTTTTTAAAATGCCATTCTATGACACAACCAAAATCATTGAACAGAGTAAATTTGGAAAATTACAGAAAATATTTCTCAGCTCAGCTTACCTGAATTCTAACCCAAAATATTCAATCGATATTACTGGAACTGCTTTGGTAATAACGCAGATTGATTCTGAGAAAACCATTTCTTTACAGTGTTCTGTTTGCTTTTCAAAAATTTGTGGTTTCTGGATTGATATCCTGGAGGGTAGTAGAAAGAGTTTCTGTAAATATTGCCTCGAGTATTATAAAGAAAAACAACCAAATGCTCAGATTAGTAAATTGTCTATTCCACAGCAACTGGGAAATAATCTCAAGTTCAATTGTAAGTGGAATTGCAATGCTTTGGTTCCGTACCAATTTGTATCAATAAAGCATGATGAAAACTTCTGTTTGCTCCAACCTCAGAGAATTTGTCCCATGGATAATTGTCATTTTGAAGGAAAACTTTATGATTTAAACAATCATTTCGTAACCAGTCATGATGATGCAATCCTGTACTTGAACTCTAGCAGTACAATAACATATTGCAATAAGTTAGTTCCAACAATTCAAAATTCATCATCTGGGATGAAGGAATCAAGTCCAACACTGCCAAAATTTACATTTAGCACATCGCTTTTTCCATCGTCTGTCGACCAAAATATAGTGATTAACAAACACTATTTTTTTATACATGCATGATAAATTTGTTTTGTTGACTAGATCGGTCGTTCAAAAAAAGATAATGTTTTCAATCGGATTTTGTAGCAAAGAAGAGGTAGACGGCAGTCTTCAACCTGCTGTAATTGTATTCGTCAACACAACGTACGTTGATACTTTCAGGCACAGCTTTGTCCTTGATGAAAGTACGACTGGGAATGCCAATACAATTTTTGTCAATGTTATATTGGAAGAATTGGGCTCTTAAGGATAGTTTGAGGTGGAAGATAGCAAGGAGAGAAGACGGTGAATAATTCTAGCTCAGAGTTCTTACCATTAATTCACTCTTATTCTCGAAGCTTGCATATTTACCTTCGGACACAATTTTCTACTTTGGTATTACCATTGAATATAATCGAGCAAAAGATTTGAGTTTTACCGTTTGATGTAGTAATTCCACGTTTCTTTTGGATTCTGATATGAAATTTTCTTTCTGTCCAATTAACTGGAAGCAGTGGCGGATCCACGGGGGGTTTCGGGTCCGGACCCCCCCCCCCCATTGGGAAAATAAGAGATTTTTTTTCAATTTTTTAGGCTCCCCAATTCCCAAATTTTGTAAGGGAACGAAAAAATGTCACATGTGCAAGACAAAAAAATAATATAGAATACATTTTTTTGCTTTAAAATTGAAGAACTTTAATAATAATTATTATTACATTCCATTGAAAACTAAAAAGCAGGCTACATTTAAACATTAGTAAATTTTAATTTTTCAACAACCAATTTCATCAATTTATTCAATTCAATAATCTTCCAATTCCTAAAAAAAATAATTCTCAAGAATTAAAAATAGTACAAACAAGATCTGGATTGAATGTTACCCAAACAAACAAATTTCACTTGAAATTTTTGGACTCACCGATTGTTCTTTCCTTTTTTTTTTTCTGTTTCAGTCGGTTCAGACGCTGGATCAAGCCGAGTAAAATATGAAAAAAGAGTCCTCTTCATGTTGTAGATTCAAAATAAAATGCTTTTTTTTTAACCATCAAATTGCAATTTTTCTCGATGACACTTTAAAGAAAATTGACACTTGTCAGGCTTATCAAGGAAAAGTTCAAGAAATTTCTGACAGTGCTGCCATTGGATCCTTTTTGGCGCAGTATTTGAAAAATTAGACTTGTTACATTTGTGATGAGTATTGTGTATGCCGGTAACGATTTGAATATACTATGTATGATTAGAATATGCTGTTGATTAGGTTAAATCAACTCGATTCGATTTAAAATAATTAAAGTTTCGAACCTACTTTACCTCCTGGCTACACCTTCAAATTTTGCTCATGTCAATCTCTTTCACTTCTGTTTTTGGATCTTGACTAGTTTTTGCTATACGGTAGCTCATCATTTTCTGTTATATATATATATATATATATATATATATATATATATAAATTTTGAGTTATAGACCTCCCCTTGACCTGATCCTGGATCCGCCACTGACTGGAAGGTACATGTACTTTCACAACAGATGAGGATATATATGCTATCTCTTGTGTTGTTTATTTGCTTTGTTTTCTCCTTAATTACATATATTTTTATTGTTTGCTTATTTACGTAATATATAAATTTTTATTCTTGAGTGTAGGCTGTATTTTAGTTGCCACGTTCTACCATTAAGCACACTGGATGAAAATGCAACCTAACCGACCAAAGTGGGCTGCTATTTTAGAACCTATTGGAGTCGATTATTCCCATCATTGCATAGGTACAAGAAATCTGAATCACAATTTCTGATCCAAGCAGTCTTCAATTTATAAGAATTTCAAAGTCAAATAACATCACAAGAATTATTTTTTAGGTGAACTGACCAGAGTTTAAACACTAAATTTTTCAATCGTTTTTCGGACAACGCCTCCTTCCTTCGAGTTATAAGTGATTAACAGCCGATTGCACCGACTTTTTTATGGAAGCATTAATTAAGCTAATGGGACATAAAAGGTCATGTAACGCACTGCAGCGATTGCACCATAGAGATTATTAAACACCCAGTAATGAACCATCACCTAACTAAAAGAGTCCCTTTGTTGATGATATTGTTACGAAATGTCCTAGCGCCGGCTCTGTCGGTCATAAACGCAGAATTATATGAGGGGTTGAAGAACGATCGTCATTTTTCCAGGAACTCTTAATTCGCGTGGAGAATTCCATACACATCATCGAGGCCTCTCTCGAATATTCTCCATAGGCGTACGCAGGTATAAAAGGAGAAGCTTCATCGCGGAGGAGACAGTTAGTTATTCAATTTCTATAACAGTTTATCAGAATTTTTAGTACCGAGCGTTGCATACTTAGCGGAGCAAGTCAATTGTTCCCAATGTCATGTTAATTTGTTTGTTCGAGTTCTCGTTTGTTTTTAATATTTATTTTCCATTTAAATGAGAAACGACGAATAGTTCATTGACAGGTTTGAGGTTTGGCGCCTGTTTGTTTATTGTCATATGTTATATAGTAAATAATTTGCCATTTTTCGTTGCTTGTGGTCTGATACGTCGTCCGGAAAATAGATGGCATTCGATCCTGAATTTTAACTTGAATATTTTACTGGACTTGTGTGATGCCTAATTGGGAAGTTCATAATTTTATGCGACGTCTGGCGGAAATATAACGCACTGCTATAATTTCACAAACAAACGGCTTCCATTTTATGTGTGTGAATTTATTGAGTTCTTTGATGTTGATTTAGGAAATCTCATCTGAAGTTGTGATTTTTTTCGATTAATAATAATAAACAATCATGGATGCAGATCGCACAGTGAGCCGTATAGTGTTTGGTGCCAAGTTGCCGCAACTCTAGGAACCGAAATCCAAAGTTGTCTTTCCACACGTTTCCAAAGAGAAATACATCTTTGGTGGAACACATTACGGAAAGTGGATTGAAAGAGAAAATAGACAGGTACAAGGCTTGGAAAATTAAACTGAAACTGCATAAATCACCACCTAGAGCGGCTTCAGTGTGTCACTTGCATTTAAAGAGAGATGATTTCTTGTTACCTGGTGAGTCTGTTTGTCTATTTTTAGGCGAAGTTATGGCGCATTTCATCATCCATGTAATAAAAAGCCTCTTTGGTTCACTAACACTACACTAATACTAAAAAATGTCCTGGAACAAATATCATTAGATTTTGAAACAATGCATCTATGTTCACCTCCAATGAATAGTATTGTGCGGCTATTCAAAGCATCATGAACACAGTTATATTATCCTTCACGAGAAAAATTTCGTACAATGAAAATATAGCAAAAAAAACACCATAATCTTGTCTAGCGAGGGCAACTGATGACTGGATTTCAGTTTGGCGCGTTATTTCACAAATGTAAACAAGGTAACTATTTCAAAATGGTGGATATAGTTTAACCACCACCAACGCCCTCATCGGTCGAAATTCTTCCCTATAGTGGTTCACGCCAATTCGTTTGAGTTTTTCGCCCATTCTGAAGGAAGCAGCTAAAAGTTCGAGCCTATACAAAAACTCCTAAAATTTTTGCTGTGCTATCTCCGCTATCGCCGACTGGTTTTCTTTCCACTTGAGCTTCCAGGGGTGTAACTGCATTCGCTGAGAGAATTATAGAATAAAATAGATTTGTTGCAAGGGATTGTGAGCCCTTATGGCAATAAGTATAGTTAAATTGACTTCTAGTCGATCTATCCCTGATGCCGGTCATTTTTTCCTTCAGGTAAGGGCTATATTTTGGTAAAATTCTATTTACCGGACGCCACCTATTTAAAAAAAATTGATGGGACGTACGTATTTCGGTCTCCTGAACAAAAAAATTCTAATGAAAATTTTGGCGGTCTCAACTAGTTTCGGAGATACGGCCCCCAAAGACAGGAAAGCGGTGTTGACGCTTATGTTTGTTTTTCAGCCAATTCCGCTCGAAATTCCTCCTTTATATCAGCACAATATACACATTCTCTTTCACCTTCTTCATCACTTTTCAACCGAATCAAAAGCATTTTTCACTACAGGTTTGAAAAATATTTCCTAATAGGAAATTGAGGTTAACATAACTGTGGAACTCGCATCGGCGATGCCTTGCGCGTTCGACTGTTTAGTTAACCTCACTTTCCTATCAGGATATATTTTTCAGTCTTGGAGCGAAAAATGGTTCTATTTCGGTTGAAAAGTGATGAAGGAGGTGGAACAGAGTATGTATATTGTGCTGATATTAAGGAGGAATTTCGAGCGGAATTGGCTGAAAAACAAACATAAGCGTCAACCCCGTTTTCCTGTCTTTGGGGGGCCGTATCTCCGAAACTAGTTGAGACCGCCAAAATTTTCATCAGAATTTTTTGTTCAGGAGACCAACATATGTAAGTCCCATTAAATTTTTTTTAAAATAGGTGGCGTCCGATAAATAGAACTTTACCGCTATTTTAAGTATTCTGTTAAATATCAAACGAGTTCAATATGTATAGATTTTTGAATTTTACTCTTAGGCATGTATGTATTTTGTCTTATTTCAAATTGTAATTTTTTCCTTCAGCCACAAAATCTATTGGAGACAGCAACGAAGCTCGTCAGATTCTTTTTCTTCCCAAAAATCAGCCACCCACGAACCCTGAGAGCTTGACCGCCTTCACATCTTTGGTTCAGCTCAGAGTTGTAATAAAATAAGTAGTTTATTTAGTGTTGTTAGGAGTTTCAATCAACGAACCCAAGCGAATATCGTAACAGTATCATAAGAAAAAGTTGGTGCAATCGGTTGTAAATCTTGAAAAACAATCAAAAGTTCCAGTTTTCGAAAAATAATATCTCCCATTGTACCTAATATTTGCACCAACTTCACTCGCTTGATAATTCCTGAAATATAGGGCTTGATATATCATTGTAACCAATCCGTCCTGCCACCTAGTTATAGCCTGTTTCGACGGTACAATTTGTCAATTTCAGACCAATTTAGACCAATATTTTGGTCTGAATTTAAATTTAGACCAATCAGAAAGCTACCTGATCGTCGTACGATCGAATTTCGGATCTTTGGAAATCCAGCCTAGTCGCTGCAACTTATCGCACGAAAATGTTTCATGCAATTCGAAAATCTTGCCTTAAAACATGCAATTTTCTGGAGTTGCAGCGACAAATTGTACCTTCGAAACAGAGGCTATAACTAGGTGGCAGGACGAATTGGTTAGTTAATTTTTCTATGGTGAATAGTGAATTTTTTGCCGCAAACTACAAATATGGCACCATTGTGAAGAATGGTAATTTTGAATAATTCAATTTTTTTGAAACATGGAATCAAAGTTGAGTGAAACTATCACAATATCAATTATTAGAAATGAATAAAATCATATATATCAGTTGTGATAATGTAGGTGTTCATCTTGGTAACATCCAGGGTTATTTTTTTATATTGGCAATGCAAACTGACAGATAGATGACGTTTCTCGCAGCGACAAGTTGCTGCAAAGCGACAAATTGCATCGTCTAAACAGAGTGTTAGACTTCCGAAGGCGCAAAGCTTGTCAAATTAGCTCTCATCATTCAACGAATATTTTTTGTTGGACCAAGCTGTGCTTTCACAAAACAAAAATTGTCAACAGCACTTTGATTATGGGCAATGGTTCAGTGGTCCATACTCATATACTGAATGAGAAAAAATTAATGCGTGAGCTGGGGGTTGGAAATGAATATTTGGGGTGGGGTAAAGAGGTAAAAATGATATTGTCGCAATTTCTGACGAAAGGTGACGTCATTGAAAAGTTTTCAATAGATGTTATAGATCTCGAGTAGATCTAGAACAGTTGTGAATGTGACTTTTGCACATAACCTCAAAATAACCGAGATGAATGCGAAAAACTAGGTTTTTATTTTTCATTTCGATAAAATTCCGTAGGACTATACTTTGTCATTTGTCATGTCTTTAATAGCCAAAATTTTTTTCATAATAATGAATCGAATAGTTACAAAGATAATAAACTTATTCGTCGAAAATATATACTTTTTATTTCAAAATTCCATTCCTCCAGAGATTTATTGTAAATTGTTTTTTCTGCGCTCATTCTCTTCATTTTTATCTACAGTTTCCAATAATAAAAAAAAATGATAGTCTCCATTCAAAAACACGCTCAAAAATGTAAGAAACGATAAAAATGGACTTCGCAACTGTGAATAAATGTAGATTATTTATTCAAATTTCCAAAAATTTCGAAAAACGAATCACATCATCCAATTCTTCGAAGAAAATACAATGGAAACTTTGTTTCATTTTCTGGTGAAGGACATATGTGTTAAATGGAATGGATGAGAACATTTTAAACGAATGATAAAGTGTGATACAAATAAAGAAAATAATTTCTCCTTTTCAATGAAATGATTCACAATTAACTTTTTTGGAAAATGATTTTGATTTTTAACTTTATACCGTTCAAATCTCAAATAATAGACGGATAATTTATCACTAGTGCACTTCTGTATCTCTAGTATATTGGCTTCTACTTCCTCTTAGGCTTCTGAATCCAGCCTAAGGCGCATTTGACCAGTGCACTTGTAAATGTAGAAATTAATTTACAGCCACTTCGGGTAATAACTTTCGGGTCTGTAGCAGTCATAAAAAGGTATTAGTAACTCAAACACCTCTTCAGTTTCAAGTGGTGCATTGAATGTTGTTTTTTCCCTGTTGTCTGCAAAACCAGACGATGTGCTGCAGCCTTAGATTAACCATCCCCTCAAGATGGATAACGGCAATACCAACAACATGGAGATTGTGTGTCCAGAGAATAAACATAATTGCGGTAGAGGGGCGCGGTGCTGTATTTGTAAACAAGTGCCACGGGCGGCGGACCCTTTGAATGAAATTGGGTGCAAATGTTTTTAAATTTCAATTGCCACAAAAAAAATTTTTTGGTTAATGTATTCGAAAGCCATTACTTTTTTTTCAACTTGCTTTTCAGGTTAGATCAGTAAAATTAAGTGAACGTGAAAGTTCATTAAGAACGGTTAGAATCGGTTCGTAATCGGTAACTACATGTGCTGGAACGAACCCTCAGAGGAACGACAATAAACTTTATTAAATTTTAACAGCATAATTGAAATAGAAACAAAGACATTTGGAGGAAGAAATGATACAGGAAATCAAATATACATGTGGCTGAATCATAAAAATGGTAAAATATGGTCATGAAAATGATAAATGCATCAGTTCATTATGACTGATCTGCTTGATAATTTTCCAGAAATTTGTGGATAAAACAAGTCAATTTTTTCGAATAGAAATAGACAAAAACATTTAGTACGAAAACTTCTGAATTGAATAAATGAGTAGGGAGCTACTCTTTTCTATAGTTCATTAGAGGTGAGAAGTAGAATTCGGAAAAAATTAATTAATAAATACAAATCTGTTTATTCAATTGATCACAGTTTTTTCGTTTCATGATGAATTCTTATTGTGGAATATGTATTCAATTTTACCCAGCAAACACCAGGCAGTAACAGTTCCTATGGAAGTAACTTTGTGACTTAGAGCTCACATGCGAATTCCTAGATTACTTGTCCTGCTCGCATTTGCTGCCAAATGTCCTCTACATTTGGTTGAAACGTAAAATAACTGAGTCGATCTCAAAGGCATTCTAAAATGTAATATTCATGTGCAATCACTGATAGATGTCTTATTGTCTTCCCCTATGGGATTGTCAGTGCAATAGATGTTTTGAACTTCTTTGCTAAAAACTTATTTTTTATCTATGAGTGCTCACATCAACATTTCCTATGTAAATTTGAATATTGCATAATCGGATAATCGAATTTCGTTTTCTTTGTGAAATTATTTTGGACTAGTTATTAGGAATTCACCTTGAATCCTCTATTAGACTTCTTTATTGTGATATCTAGTTTAACATATTTTTGACAGTTATCAATCACCGAAACACCAAACTGATATCACTCCCACTCGACGCACACCCAAGTTGCCATTTTTAGAAGAAAAAACTGATGCCCCTCTTCCGAAGATACTAATTTGGTAAGCTAAGGGCGGGTCGACTACGAGTGATTTCGTAGATATTGCTTTACATTTTTCTATTTATTAGTTTCCAACCTCTAGAAATGAAGAAAGTAATGGTGAAATGAAATATAATTCAACATAGTATTGAGACAAAACAAAAAGTGAAAATAAACACTCCATTCATATATTAGGTGTTTAGATTCGTTTCCTCATCTGCTTTTCCTTCAATGATCTGAAATTTTTCGGCTTGGTACTTTGTCCCACAGCATCTGAAAAACAAAAGAATACCAACTTACCTAATCCAAAAATCGCATGTTGACTTTTTGTCAAATTTTACTTATATTGAAAAACGGTAAAAAGAGGCGGAGAAGGTGGAATACCTAGCACCTGATGAATAAAACTAAGTTTCCGATCGCTATTCTGGTGCAAAAAAAGGCGGGACTTCGACTTTTTCTATTTAAGTAGCAAATACGTACTTGATTTTTTTTAGGAACTGCAGTAACTTCCATAATTCGTACCCGTGATTTCCTTGTGAAGTCACTGTTTGGAAATGGTTGGAACAGACATACCTAAGACCATTTTCCAGTATTCATTACTGATGCCAAGTGCTTCGAGCCACACCTTTCTTCTTACATCGTTTGGAATTCTGAAATAATAGATAAATTAGTTCGAGGTATCATTTTTACGGCTTTTTCTTTCTCCGAAGTAGAATCAAATTCCTAATTGAATTAGTTATTGGTAAAAAAATGTTCACTCTGAATTTCGGCCAATTGTTATGTAATGTGATATTTTTTTTTTCAACTGCTGTTCACATATATCTACCTATATTTGAAAGAAAATGGTAGAACTCGCGTATTACGAGCAACTGAACACAAATCGAAAGTGAAAACTTGGCACTCTTCCTTGATTCGGAAGTTATAACCTGTAAAGTATATGAGAAGATGCTTAATCCACCCTTTCTTGCCTGTTGATAAGACCAGAATACAAAATTTTAGGCACCACATCCACTTTACACCTGATTTCGGTAATAGTAGCGTATACCCACACTCCAGCCTTATGAAATGAGTCCAGCTCTAAATAGGTACGTATACCGCATTTTAACTGTTAAAAAATCTTAGAAGTGGCAATGACTTTTACTCTCGTTCCACCCCCGTCAATAATCTTTCCCGCAAATATACATATCCTTAACGAAAAACTCGATCAGTTTTGTGAAGTTTTCAACTTAAGCTGATAGACAGGAGAAACGCTAATTTTCATTAAATAAAATTGTCAGAAATTTCAAATTGAATTTTGTCGACAGGAATGGGAATATTTATAAGAAAAATGATCGCAGAGGGTAAAATGAGAAGTAGAGCAGACCCAATGACTGAAAACTTGTGTTCCAAGAAAGTTTGGTTATATTGTGTAAAAAATAAAGTAGATTATGCCTCATTTCGTACCTCTGAAAGGTTATAACTCCCTTTGAAGGAAGAGCGTTCATGTTTTGACCGAGATTCGTGTTCAGTTGCTTGAAGTATGTAGGTAGGACATAATTACATTTATTTCGAAACTCGCCAAAGTCCTGATAACAAACTTTTACCCAGAAATATTATGTATGAAACGCCTATGTTTTGTGTTTACTTACCGATGTTATGATATCCCACCACTCTTCTTGCCCGAAATTTAGCAGATCAGGCATTTGTGAGTCATTTTAACGTCTTCTTGCACACGAAAATGAAAACTAACTTCGAAAATCAATAGGAACAGTAATTAAACACACAACAACACCCAATAACTGCCACCAAATACCAATGTAAACAACATGAATGCTGGACTGGCAATTAATACTCGGACCTCGGACCGCTTCGCAAGTTTCCGCTCCCTTTCGATGTTCGTCAATTTGAATTCAACCAATCATCTCTCGTGGTATACAAAATAAGAAATGTAAACATTCTCCATCTCATTATGCGGACGTTTTCTCACTCTACGTTATATATCTTGGGAAGATGGTTAATCTAAGGCTGCAGCCAGTTAAGCAATGTAAAAGTCCAACAATTATTGAAGTTGCGCGCTTAACAGGGAATATGCATGATTTTTTGTAATTTCTGGAAATAATCATTTAGATCTATACAAGGTAAAAAGAAATCTAGATAGACATGAATATATTCGAATAATTGCTTAAAGCGAAATGTAAAATACCGAATAAATATTAAATAAAATAAATAATAAATTTGAGCCATTCATACACCACCCTTAACTCTTAAGTTGAATTCAGTCAGATCCGAATTCCATGATTGATGATTCTGAACATAGCAATTCTGATTTCTGTGAAGGGTTGACCGAAGTCGGTTCTCAATTTGCGGCGGGCTATTTGTGTCGATGGCCCGCTGTAAGAGGTCTCCTCTGCCTTGAGCATGCGAATTTGGGTCGTCACCCAGCAGATGGCGTTGCCTCTTGGAGGTTTACACCATCTGCACCAGTTTCATAGATTTACTTCGTAAGGAGTAGATAGTTCGAAATGTTTGTGTTCACAGTCCAGCCAAGTGTCACTGAGGAGACCTGGTGGGTCGAAACAGCGGTCTGGCATTGGATTTGTGAATACAATTATTTCGAACATAGAAATTCTGATGAGTTCTGGGTCTATTAATTTCTTTATATTTGAAAGGGGTTCAGGTTTCATTCATTGTTTATTAATTAATTTCTGCACAAAAGTAAAAACAAAACACAAGCAGAAAACAGATGATAATTGAAAATCTATCCATAAACGACAATTGGCAGCTGATTAAAGTTTTAAATCGCAAGCGCTGGCACACTAGATGTCACCAAATGGAAATTATAAACCGGTGGTTGCCCACCGATGATCGACGGTGGAAACTGGTGGTTTATGTGAGACTAGTGGCTCTGTGGAACTGCCGCCTTGCAGTTGTCAATTATTTTCAATAAGCGATATTCAATATTGAAAGTTTTTCAAAATTCATCAATACAATACAATACAAAGTTAATCTCTTTCATAACGTTGCAATACAAAAAATTTGACAAGATGACGTCTGTCATAACCTCCATCCCATCAACGTTCATATATATAGGAAAGTTACGAAATGTCACGAGTTTATAGGCGAAGGGGTACCTGAGGCTAGGGGCAGGGTTTGGGGAAATTGAAGTTGGCAATTCTGGGGTAAATTGGGTAAATTAAAAATCTCTATAGGTGGCACAACCCCATAGAACCAAAGATAAACAGAAAAAGTGCAAAGAAATTGTCACAGAACACACAAACATATATGTTTTATGTGGCTGATTCCTGATTGTCTCTGTCTCTCAGTGTCTTTGTTACTCTGTTGTAAAAGTTGAAGATTTGTTGCGTTTTGCGTTGTCACAGCACACAGCATACCTGAACCTGCGTTGTCTTGTCTTTCTGGAGTTTAGGGAATCATTTTTTTAATATTTTGAGTCGTTTGTTCAATTTTCATTAGTGTAAGGAGTTTCTTAGGGCCGGTCTTTTCACTTATAGATAAAGTCCTTGATAACTTATCTGTCAGATATTAATATGTATTCCTGTGTAGTTTATGTGATGGATAGTTATCAGAGACCTGTATCTGTAAGTGAAAAGCAGTGACCTTATCTGTAAGTGAAAAGACCGGCCCTTTAGAGTAATATTTTACTAGCTTTAAAGTGTTTCTATTAGGATGAGTTGTTGGTGTTTTTTTTGGGTACTTGTTCGTTTTAGCTATTGTGTTGTATAAAAAACTTTTTGATTAGTTATTATGCCGGGAAACAAGTGCTGTGTAACGGGCTGTTTGAACACTTGGGGAACGCTATTAAGCTCAAGTAGAGCCTTAAGTTTTCACTCATTTCCGAAGAATCCTGTTGTAAGGCAAGAGAGAACAGCATTTTGTAATAAACCCGATACGTGGATTCCGACAAATTATTCAAGAATATGCTCGGAGCACTTTTATGAAAATGATTGTGAAATAACAGGAGAGGACCAACCTAAGTCACGAGTGAGGTTGTTGAAAAATGATGAATTCTGCCAAAATCGGGTTTACCGTTTTACCTAATTTTGTAGATATATTTGCTTGATTTCTCATTATGTTTCAGTTATTCCAGCAAAGAAATCACGGCCAGATGAAACTCACTTTTTACAAAATACTGGAAGAGATTTCACAAGGAGGGGATCAGAAACATGTGTTTCAGAACTTTCAAAACTGAAAGAGGATTTAAAAAAATTCAACAGGAATCCGATGTTACATTTAAATAATTACATCAGTTTCTTTAGTAATGCTATTTTCAAATACACTACATGATTCCATTCACGAATAATTATGGTACTCATTTTGTATGAATGGACTATAACACAATTGGTTGCATGTTTACAAAGCGATATCTTTGAAGAGGCATTTTGTTCATAAGTTCATTTGGATTCCTATATAAATTTAACACTATACATTAGAAGACGTAGATAACATTCAAAGTATAATACAAAGCTCAAACATTTTCTTGACCTCGGAAAAAGATCCTTGAACGACTGGTAAACCCAAACACTTTCCATTTCATATACGAGTAATTATCATACTCTGGCAAACTTTCTTGCTGCATGAGGAACAGTCCCACTTTTTTTTAAAACACAGGTATTCCTTTCGGATTGTCACCAACCATACACAGTCATAAATTTTTCATTTGATTTTGTTTTCAATTTTCACATATATCGAGATAGAGTTGAATTATCTGTCAAACACATACGAAGAGTGTATCGAGTATATCCACACTCAACACTTTTTCTCAACTGACATTTAGTATTGAACACCATAAAGTTAAATTTTCAATACACTCGAATATTCATAGACCATATTAGGGAAGCAGGTATTTTTTTGATCTGTAGTTATCAACCAATCAGATACCAGAAACTGAAATCCACTTGCATATTAGTATATAGTGGAATTGCACCTTAACCTAACTGACGCCAACGCAATATGGAGGGATCGATATGATGACATTTCGTAACCTTCCTCCTATATACCAACGTTGCATCCCATTAAAAGCCATCAGATTACATGCCATTAACTTCCGTCCAAAGGATAAAACTTATACAGCTTATCCAATCCAACCTGGCACAGTAATTAAATCCACATCCGGTTGCGCACTGAACTGACAGTAGATTTCAAATGACTGCTTATCCCGCACTGCGCAATACGTCATCTTTCCGTGCCAAGATGAAATGGGCAAGCTGTATGTGGTTGCCATTACACAGAAACATAGATGACGAATGCGCAGGACGTTGGCTGAAGCTCCGGATGGTTGCTATTGGAAATTCAAGATTAGATGCCAGCGCCAAAGTGGCAAAAATTCGAACCACTCTCGAGTACATTGTTATCATTGTTGTCTTTGGTTTTTTACGGTTTATCTTTGAATATTTTCATTTTGTTTTAGTTTTCAGTTTTTTCATGCACTATTTTTCATTTCAAGACTCAAGTGGAGTGATTTCTCCAGGTCGTGCAACAGCATCATTTGTTAATACTCATTTTGAAGGAATCTTGTATGTATTAATCACCTTGCAAAAAACATTTATTTTGTGGGCTGGAATGATTCACAATAATCACAATTCTTTTCTTTCATTTCCAGGAACACTAAATTTGTCATTCTCTTGGATCACTAGCTAATAACCTACTACTTTTTCATATTGGATTTGATGTGAGTCGAAAGTGATGAAAAATGCCGTAATTGATAATATATGTTTCAGATTATTCCTTTGTAAGAAATAATGCCTGGAATATGGTTGAGTATGCTAGAATACATGGATTACGTGAATGGCAAATAGTCTTCCTTGGTAAAATGACGAGAACAAACTTTCATGAAGTTAGACAACGATTTTCCTATTTTCAGGAGATATATCCAGGCCCGCCGTCTGTCTATAAATACTCTCTTAATCCTAGACTAGTCTGCACTATAACGTTTCTTTCATTTTCCCGCGGAAAAAGATGAAAACTCATTCCAGTACTACTTTGCCGTTTTGCCCAAGAGTCACATTGGGGTACACAAAAATAATGGTTTGAACTTGAAGCACTCATTTTACATCTGAAAACTAGTAACAGTCGACAGAAACAGAATATCCACCATATACATGTACAAGATTTTTATTACGTATCATATAATAATAATCACAAAAATATACAAAAACAACGACCAGAATGCACAGAATCATAGGAATTTGAACGTAAACAACGATTTCAATGTACTTAAAAATAGTTTCAAAATTTGACACCAGAGGGAGTACTCTTTATGTTGAATTCCCAATACTTCCGGTATAGGGACGAAATCAAATTTTCTTTGTTTTGTACTTTGGTCATTCATCACAGAACGTAGTGATGCAGATATAGTCAACAGGAAAAAAGTTGTCTTGAAGATATTTTTGAATAACAACGACCAAGGTCCCAGGGTGTGACTTTGACTTCCGTTTGGAATTTTCGAACGATTTCTAATCGTCTGGACGCGTCGTGTGCAGCTTCTTAAAATCGAAACGCACCCTTTTTCGTGAATTCTTGTAATGTTCTGACAGTCCGACAGTTGACAAACTAGTCACACTAGAGTGGTTCCGAGGTACATGACGCTGGTGGTTCACCGAATAATTGGGTGTGGTGTGATTTTTTATTTCTCACTCTGATATTGATGTCTTTTATAGTGTTGGACAGGATTTTAAAACTGCGGCGACGGTAAATTTAAAATGCTGTACTAATCTATTGTTGAATTAATTCAAAACACTTTCAGTTCGAATCCTAAAATTCATTGAACGTTTCAATCAGTCAAAAGAGGGGAACATCACCATGGCCTTGCAACATTTACATCCAGATATTAAAAGGGGATTCACTTCTGACGACATAGAGCCCCTTTTTAGGTGCGTGAACAAGAGTGAAGGTTGCAGAGAGTTGTTAAGAAAAGATCAGATAGAATCGCATCAGAGGAATTGTAAATATAACAAATATCGTTACTGCCCTATTTGCCCATCGACGCCATATGATAGGAAGCCTGCATCAATGTTGCAACATTTCAATCAAAATCATAACAACAATATATTAAAGCAGCCCTGGATTTTTATAGATTTAAGTGAGTTGTCTGAATTGAGCAAATCTGAGAAAGTTGAAAAATGTTTCCTGTATGAATTAGATGATAATTTATTCTTTGTCACTGTCGATATTTACAGTTCATCAATTATTCTCGATTCATCCTATTTGGCAAGTTATGAAAAAAAACAAAAATTAATGGTGAGATACTCCCTATATTCTCAAGACACTGGTTTGGCACTATTCAAGAGTGAGTGGAAACATTGTCAATATCCTCATTCTAGATTTAAACTTGAAAGAACGGAAATACTAAACAATAAAATCCTAATTAAAGTTGATCATGACCTGAAACGATTGGAAATATCAACAATATTATTCTATGAAACGAACCAAATAGATGACTCCAACGATTTTGGAAAGTTGGCGAAAATATTTCTAAGCTCTGCTCATTTGAAATCTCATCCAATGCATTCTATAGATGCCACTGGTAGAGCATTGGTAATAACTGAAAATGATTCCAAGAGGATCGTTACTTTTCAGTGCTGCGTTTGCCTAATGAAGCTTGCTGGCCAACAAATAAATGTCATTGAAGGTTGTGGAAAAAGTATATGTACTAACTGCATTCAGTACTATAAAGCTGAAGAACCTGGTTGTCAAATTGATTCATTTTCTGTCCCACAAGAAGTGCAGGATAATCTTGAGTTTTTTTGTAAGTGGAATTGTAATACTTTGATTCCATATCGTGATATCCTGATAAAGCATGACGAATTTTTTTGTCAATCTAAGCCAGAAACTTGTCCTGTAGAATCATGTAAATTTGAAGGAGGTCTATGTGAATTAAGGGACCATTTTTGTTCCAGTCATCGTGATGCAATTTTGTACTTTAACTCGATATATCACAAATGGGAAGGGAAAGCAAAGTCGTATTTTCTTGTGCAAGGCAAATTTGTGCTGTTAAAGGAATTGGGTAAAGAGTACCCTAAAACAATCATAATCGATTACTGTAACAAGAAAGATATCGATAACGAATTTCAACCAGTAGCCATTGTATATCAGAGGGAGAATAATCGGGATATGAAATATCTTGGTTCTTTCAGGCACAACTTCGTTCAGAGCAAGGCAATAACAAATAATTCTTTTTCACTCGAAATAAACGTTATTACGGAAAAGGTGAGACGACTTCCTTTAAAAAATGTCTAGTTTCAACATGATCACAGAAGTCGATCTGGATATAAACTAAATCTTGGAATAAAGGAACTTAAGTTCAGTTCTCAGAAAGTACGAATCAGTTATGTTTCAAATTGAATATTTTTTCACAATTTTTCATTTGATATATTTTTGAAAATCACCGTCAGTGTGTGCATTTTTTACATTAAATATATATGTAACATGTACCCATTAGTGTTTTATTTATTCCTCTGTTCAATGCTATTGTTTTGCATTCATTTGAACACTCATCGTCAAGCTTTAAAATAATATTACAAAAGTTTTATGGCAATGGGATGCCACATTTCAAAATTGGTTTCAGATGTACAGGGTGTTGCAGTTTTCTGTAAGAGAAAAAATGTATTCGCGCCCTCGAGATTATCTTGCCTCGGCCGGAGCGGCCTTTGCGATAATCCCTTTCTCATCGTAACTCGAAATAAGTATTTTGCGGCCTCAGTAACAATCCCAGCATTATAAATTGGTTGTCGACACATTCAAAAATGTTGAAATAAAATGAGATCAATTAACTGAAATACTGCATTTGAATTCGAAAAGCTAGTGACGATTGAGAACTCACGAGAGCCGACGAGGAACGAAATTTTATGCTGAACTATGATATCCCAACTTTTGAAGAAGGCTGAACTTTTTGAATGATGTTTTTGCTCAAAAATGTTACAAACGAGTAAATGAGGTATAATAATAATAATAAAAATTTTTATTCTATCCACTGAATGTCACAATACTGGTAAGTAAAATATACATCATGGGACACAAACAGATAAGCCAGTTCGCTATTTGGTACAATAGGAACATGGTTCATTCGTATGCTAAAAAATTTTTTTTTCAACATGCAAGATGAAATATAGTAAAATACAGAATAACAATGGCATATTTTCTAAAATAATGTATCAATTGCCAATTAAAATAACATATCCAAATTATTCAATGACGTCTGACTCCCTACTACTCTTTGTGATCTATGTGGATGTGATCTCAGTCAGAGTTATCATTGAAAAATTCTTGAAAAGAGTGATAGCACTTCTGTACAAAAAACTTCTTGAGGCATTTCTTGGGCCATGTTGTTTCACATTCTCTGAACTCCTTCATTGCACATATTTTATTGTAGCATTGGATTCCCATATAATTGGGGTTTTCCTGCCCAGTTGATAATCTGGAGAAACCAAAATCGATTTCGTCCTTCTGTCGTGTGTTATGACTGTGTACCTCCCCTCTCGTCTTTAAAGTATCCTGTTTATTTATAATGTAAACAATCAATGAGTAAATATACAAACTTGGTAACGGCATAATACCCAATTCAACAAAGTGGTTTTTACATGATTCGTTATAAGGCAAGTTCAGCATGCATCTTATAATTTTTTTTTGAATAATAAATAGTTGGCCAGAGTTATGGTTTTTTCCCCAGAAGACTAGACCATATGAAAGGCACGACTGAATAAGACCAAAGTATAATAATTTGAGCACGTCGATCGATACTGTAGGTATTCCATAAATTCCTGATAATGAAACAATGGACTCAGTTTTGAGGCTGTATGATCAACATACTTCATTCCATGTGAGTTTTTGATCTAGATATACACTCCTAGAAATTTTGCACAGGCTGAGTTCTCTAGGGATTTTCCGTCTGTTTTGAGTAACATGCTTTCGTTTATAATAACATTTTTCGTATTGAATTGAACAGCTATTGACTTGTCTACATTCAAAGATAATTTATTATTACTGCACCATTGGGATATGCTTCTAATAGATTCAGTAGATTCATTTTGTATTTCTCTCTTAGATTGTCCTGAGACGATTAAATTAGCAACATCTGCGTAAATTATAGGATAGCCTATTTTTTTTCAGTTCTTTGGGTAGATCAGTTATGAAAACATTAAATGATGTTGGTGACAGGCATGATGCTTGTGGTGTGCCTGTTCGAGTTTTGATCGGTTCCGATTTGACACCGTTGATCTCAACCTGCTGCTTTCTATCCGTCAAGTACGAAATTGCCCATTCCAAACATATGGGCCTCTAACCCCTATCCGATAGAGTTTAGCTTATTAGTATGCAGGGTGGAGCAAAATTTGATTTTTATTAAAAAAATCAAAAATCATTGATTTAAAAAAAAACACGATTCATTTGATTTTTTAAATTTAAATATAAAATTTGAACAATTTGATTCTTTCAAATTATTGTTGGTTATTTTAATGTATAAGTCTAAAAATTTTAATACAATTTGCGGCTCAAAAACTTGTGACAACGCATTTTTCGCGCTTCTTGCAAGAAAATTCTTGTCGCGATTTGTTTTCCTTCTGTCCTGTGAGGCACGAACACGAACCCGTTTGTTCTGCTTTTTACAAGAATATTCCTGTCGAGGCTTGTTTTCCTTCTCAACCTATAAATTCACACTCGGATATTAGAAACAGATTAGGCATAGAAAAAGGAGGAAAACTCGTGTTTTTGTTTGAATTGTATAACGAAAATGAATAGACTGAAAATATACAGTAATAAAATTTAGGTGTTACCACAGTAAAGGATAAGTTATCCTTTACTGTGGTGTTACGTTTAGTTTAATAATTTGGCATTATTAACTTCTCTTTTGTTGTTTTTGCTAAAAGCAGATACTCCTTTTGATCTTCGAGAAAACTTTTATATTATGTTGTTATCTGGTTCTGAATAAAAAAAAAAACAAAAATTGATTTAAATTTTGAAAATCAAGCGATTTAAATCATGATTTTAATCGTGATTTTAATCACTTGATTTTAATCAGCCCAACCCGGTTAGTATGTATATATTAGTATATTTAGTATATAGAGTGTATGTAGAGGAAAAATTTTGTGTGTTTTTGACAACTTTAATTTGAATTGAATATGATCTTTGAAAATAGTCGTGACTGGCACAAATTTCATTTGTGTTTTTTGTGGAGGAGACCGAATCACGTAAGTTCCACATTTTTTGAAAATTCGATGCTCATCGATATAACAAGATTTACCGCCTGGGTTTGCAACTTATTATTCAGGGTCTCTCACAAGTCATGATTTTGTAAAAATCGCAAGAATAAAAATTATTCGAAAACGGTGAGTACCTGGAACCCATTATATGTTCAGAAATCTATGAAGATGCTAGACTTTATAAAAAGAACCACCAGTGATTTTACTAACGTTGCTGCTAGTGAAACATTTCTCTCTGATTAGATCACATCCTGATTATTGGTCCACAGTTTGGTCCCCACATTTCGTTACACATAAAATTGAATCTTGATGCTGTTCACCACAATTTTCTGAGATATATTGCCGGTATAAGATGCGTGTATACTATGACTTTGCTGCATTGGAACGCATACTGAACTTACCTTCTCTTGAGTAACGCAGAAAACAGAGAGGCTTATTGCTTTTGTTTAAAATTATCAGCGGACTATGTATCAGCCCCGACCTTCTCTGACCTGACTTTCAAAGTTTTAATATATCAGTTTCCCACTTCAAAAGTTATATATTTGACCTAGCTTTGTGATACTTTCGTCTTGAGTTTTGTATTGTAAACGATGAGATTGACATTTACAGGAAAGACACGAACACATTCAGATACATTCCAAATGGCTCGAATCATTGTCCACAACATAAAATGGCGGCACTGCAATTCCTTGTCCATAGGTTAATAACTTTTCCTTTAGAATAGAATAGAATATTTATTCATCCTTTGAGATCATTTACATGATGTAGGACAAGTCAAGCGATGTCAATAGCGTATTCGTGTTCACAAATACATATTAAAATTCATACATATTGAAGAAGAAATCAAAATGAATACTGGTTCATATACTTATACATGATAGGGGATATGCCATCTTATAAAAACAACAAAACCAACACTCAATCTTAAAGA
Source organism: Zygogramma bicolorata (assembly GCA_032362365.1). Lineage (NCBI taxonomy): Eukaryota > Metazoa > Arthropoda > Insecta > Coleoptera > Chrysomelidae > Zygogramma > Zygogramma bicolorata. Next base: position 423,410 of record JAVJAQ010000145.1, read on the forward strand.
ATTAAAATATATAAGTACGAATATTAAAATTATTTAAAATCGAAATATTCATCAATTGAATAAAAACAATTACTCGCCAGGAATAACCGCAATTTTTTTTTAAACAATTTCATTGGTTCAAGTACCTTAATTTCGGAGGGCAGGTGGTTGAATAACCTCGTTCCCGACAAAGATGGTGCTTTTTCGAACAGACTTGATTGATGCCTCTCTATTTTCAGAGAATTTCCATGTCTGGTTGGATAACGATGGTTGTCACAGTTTTTTGGTAGAACTCCCAAGTTTTGTTTTATGCGGCATATGCTGCTATAAATGTATATGTACATGGGACTGTTAAGATGGAAAATTTCTGAAAGAGTGCTCTACAAGAATCGGTTCTATTCAGATTGAAAATGAGTCTTATCACCCTTTTTTGGGCTACAAAAACTCTGGCAATTTCTGCTGCATTTCCCCAGAGGATTATATTATAGGAGATATGAGAATGAATGAGTGCATAGTAAACATTTATAAGAGCTTTTTGGTCAAGTTCATTCTTCAATTGCAAAATGGCATAGTATCCACTGGATAGTCTCTTGGATACATGATCAATTTGTTTTTTCCAATTCAAACCTTGATCCACAAATATTCCCAGGAATTTTGTTGTGTCTGAGGGTTCGATTATGTTCTCCCTTACATGCACTCTTATTGAACAGTTGGTCATTTTTCTTCCGAAAAATTGCATCACAACTGTTTTTTCACTATTCACCATCAATCTGTTTCTATGACACCAGGTAGTGAACTGATATGCCATGGTATTCAGTTTGACCTGCAGTTCCGTTGGATTATCTGCTTCCTCAGCCATAGTAGTATCGTCGGCGAATAGAACTAAACACCTCGATCTAATATGAGATGGCATATCGTTGATGAAGAGAAGAAATATTAGAGGGCCCAAAACCGATCCTTGCGGCACTCCTATATCGATGTCATACAAATCTGACCTACTATCCCCCAGTTCAACTAATACCTTCCTTGATGTCAAAAATGAAATTATCCACGAAAGAACATTGCCTCGTATCCCCATAGCATATAATTTTTCTTCAAAAATGACAGATTAATAGAGTCAAATGCTTTTGAGAGATCAAAGAATATTGCTCCTACATACTTTCCCTCATCCATACGTTTGTATACATACTCCATGAAATCAACAGCCGCAGTCTCGGTTGATCGGCCAGGATAAAAACCATTCTGGGATTTGCTAATTATATTATATTTCAGGAGGAAAGGAGATAATTTATTGGATATACAGCGTTCGATAGCCTTACTCACAACACTAGGAACAGTTATTGGCCTGTAGTTATCAATTAGGAGTGGGTCTTGCTTTTTATGGATCGGGATGATTTTTCCAACTTTCAGAGTACTTGGAAAAACACCACTCTCCACTGAATAGTTGATTATATGAGCAAGAGGCTCAGCAATATATCTGCTGATACGTTTAACAATTTTCGTGGATAAGCAATCTGTACCGACCGAGTTCTTATTTTTGAGCTCACCTATTACCGCAATGACTTCCTGCGGAGTTACAGGAGAAAAGTAAAATGTATTGATGGTATTATCCATCTTGGTGCATTTGATAGAGAGATCATGACCGAAGTGCTTTGTTATGTTTTTCGATATATGAATGGAATAATAATCAGCGAAGGCATTCGAGATACTGTGAAGGTCAGTTGATATTACGCCATCTATATTCAATTTTAGTGGATGTGCTTTCTTTGTTTTTCAGTTTTAGCATTGACCGTGTTCCAGACAATTTTTTTGCATTTCACGAGAGATAAGTACGACAATGAAAAGATTAGGTACGTAATTAAAGTGAACGGTTTTAACCAAAAGATAGTTGATAAGATAATTAGAAAATGTAAATTCTGGGAAACACTTCGTAAATCTTCGACTTTTCGAAAAGATGAGAAAAATGAAAAGTTTATGCATGGTAATCCCATATGAACCTCTATGCACTAGAGGACTTCAACAGATATTCGATAGAGTAAATATAAAAGTTGCATATAAAACTTCTTACAAATCACAACAGCTACTTTTAGTATCTCAAAAAATAAATTAGGAAACTCAGAGAAGTTGGGAATTTATGAAATCAGTTGTCAAGACTGCAACAACAAATACATCGGCCAGAGCCGACGATCTATTGAAACACGTTTCAAAGAGCATTTTGCACACATGAAATACGGAAGGGTGGATAAATCCAGTGTCGCCCAACATGCTCTAGACAATGACCACAGAATTGTTGAATGTGAAAGCAATCTTAAACTGATCAATCATGAACACGACACAAGACTACTAGATGCATACGTGACAGTCTAGAAATAGCAAAATGTAAAAACAGCATGAATGGTGACAAGGGACCTATCCCTTTCAGCCCGCTTCTCAATTTATTGTTGAGAAAGTAATCAGAATAATCAATAATAAGAGATAATGGAACAAAAAACTTTGCAGCACTAGTTCATTATCAAGAAACTAATTAGAATAATTAGCAGTAACAAAGTCCCATACCGGACGGGTAAACTTTAGGTATATAAATAGTTAACCCTAGCTTTAGATTCAGTATCAATTTTCTTCTGAAGATGCTAACCTTGTTAGCGAAACGCGCGTCGAGTGCAAAAATATCAGTTTGGGGTTATTTAAATTTAGACCAATCAGAAAGCTGTCGCACCATCGGATTTCGGATCTCTCTGAATCCAGCTTTATGCGACCTGCATGTGAATATTTCCAAACTGATATTAATGTTATGCCACTCATTTGTAACTGTAACATTCATATAACCTACTTCAAAACCGCTTTGTTGTATCAACTACATTTATAGCATTGTAATATTGTTAACTGAATAGGGCCTGTTAAACATGTTAACTTTTCCATCATAAATTACTTCCCCCTCCTTTTTTCAGTTTGGACTAGGACTTATTTGAGACATCCTTGTCTGGTATATGCTTGGGTTTCACAGAAGAATCTGTATACTGATAGCTGGATCAGTGGGTACTTGTTCATCCCAAAGACGAAGAAGGAAGAATAACCTCACTTTTTCTGTAAAAAAAATGTGAAGTGTTTGTGATTCCGGCATTTATAGGTTAAAAAAACTAGAAATATTCTTACGTATCAGATTCTTTTTGAACTCATCAACCCAGTCACTACCGGAAAATATCCCTCAACATGTCATCCCCAGTTTCAGCGTTTTCTATGTACAAAAAGCATTCACAAAATAAACAAAAACGGAAATCTAGTGATACACCCAGTGACAACTCGCCCCCTAAAAAGAACAAGAAGATTTCACATAAGCCACAACAAAATGGCATCAATAAAACGACAAAACCTAGCAAAAATTCCGAAAGTAATATGAAAAGTAAGAATACTATCGGCCAAAGGCCAAGAAAAAGTCATGGGAAAGCCCATAAAAGCAGCTCTTCTACCGAAGAGAAACAAGAGCCCGAGGAGGAAGTGAAAAAAGTTAGGAGAATAAAACCTATTCACATCGAATCGACACAAAGTTCTTCCACAGAGGACGATGACCAACCCCCCATTCTAGTCCCTATCACAGATTCGCCAGGCTTACAACCTGAAAACGTCTCTGTAACTGACTGCCTGGCAGAGCTTAACAAAACAGACCCTTCCCCCGACGGTCTCAATCTTTTCAAGTGGCTCATTGCCCCAGTGACTCCAGCAGATTTCTTCAATAAATACTGGGAAAGCGAAGCGCTCCACATAAGCCGCGAGACGCCTACTTACTACAGCCACCTGCTGAGCACCCAGAGGCTTGACGATATTTTCAGAGAGTTTCCTCTGTACTACACACGCAATGTGGATGTGGTTTCGTACGAAAACGGGGTCAAGGAGGTGCACAACGAAGAGGGGAGAGTTGTGGCTTCAGGGCTGTACGACTACTATTTGAACGGTTGTAGCGTGAGGGTGCTTAATCCGCACACCTATGACCAGAAGGTTCAGTTGTTGCTGTCGACACTGCAGGAGTATTTTGGGACGATGGTAGGGGCTAATGTTTACCTGACGCCGCCTGGGAGTCAGGGCTTCGCCCCACACTATGACGATATTGAGGCTTTTGTTGTTCAGCTGGAAGGGAGGAAGCACTGGAGGATGTATAAGCCACAGTAAGATTTTTTGTTCGATTACGAAGATAATAGTATAAAAAGAGTATTTATTTCATTTTACAGTAATGAAAATAAACCTCACACCGTATGGAGGTTTAAGAAATTATTTTTTGGTTTTCTTCTAATCGAAAAATAGAAATTACAAATTCTATGAAACAAGTAAAATAAAAAAATTACGAACGTTTCCTCTTGATGGTACGTATATACAGGGTTGGGCTGATTAAAATCATGATTTAAATTGCTGGATTTTTAAAATTAAAATTATGATTTAAATCAATTTCAACAACATAATATAAAAGTTTTCTCGAAGATCAAAAGGAGTATCTGCTTTAAGCAAAAACAACAAAAAAGAAGTACATAATTCCAAATTCTTAAACTAAACTTAACACCTAAATTTTATTACTGTATATTTTCAGTCTATTCATTTTTGTTATACAATTTGAACAAAAACACGAGTTTTCCTCCTTTTTCTATGCCTAATCTGTTTCTAATATTCGAGTGTACAACTAGCGAAATGCGTGATATTGTTTGGCAACTTCAATTTATAGGTTGAGAAGGAAAACAAGCCTCGACAGGAATATTCTTGCAAAAAGCACAACAAACGTTTTCGTGCCTCACTCGGCACTGAATAGCGAGTGTATAGGACAGAAGGAAAACAAATCGCGAAAAGAATTTTCTTGCAAGAAGCGCGGCAAATGCGTTGTCATAACTTTTTGAGCCGCAAATTTTATTAAAATTTTTATACTTACTTAAACATTAAAATAATTAAAAATAATTTCAAAGAATCAAAATGTTCAAATTTAATTTTCAAATTTGAAAAATCAAATAAATCATGATTTGAAAAAAAAATCAATGATTTTTGATCTTTTTAATAAAAAACATATTTTGCCCCACCCTGCGTAAATATCATTTCTTTTTATTTTATTTTCATAAAAGCTGTAATATCTATTTTTAGATTCGGAAATGAAGGAAGTCAAAAAATAAACCCTTCATCATCTCCACAAAAATATCCAAGCTCCAAAATATATGGAAACTTTCTTCATGAATAGATTTAACACTTGACTTTGCAGAAGATTTTTTTCCTCAAAATATGAGTGAAAGTGAGATCCTTTTTAGGAGTAATATTTTTTCCGGCACCTGTCAATTCTGATATTTTCAAAATTATTCTTCAAATCACATGTTTTCCGGGAAAATTTCGTTTGATGCTTGAAGTCCTATTAATTATTGTTACTAATAACAATAATTGTACAGGGGAAAATCCCTAAAACAAGATTATAAAATAAACATAATATTAATTTTATTAAAGGAATATCAAGTGTTAAAGTAAGTGAATCAGAGTTTTTACTTTTTTTTTGGTTAAACTTTTGCTTTACTGATTTGGACAAAACTTGATACAACTTTTGATTCTGATAAATACAAAACTTAAATAATTTTTCAATTTCTTGGCTACACTGAGTGTAGCCAAGAAAATTTAATCACCTCTGGAAATTCGCCTTTGTGTAAAGTACTTCTATCCTTCTGAAACATCGGTAGTAAACTATAATTTTTTTTTGTTCAGGTAGATTTGAATCTAGCTCAATTTCAAAGTGAAAAACTAAAGAATTAGTATTTCTTTTTTCGAGAAAAATTGCTTACCAAGGATGAACTTTATGATGCCCCCCTCAAAATATCAATATTGAAATATGAAAGGCATTTTCGACAATAAGAATGTATTTGCTTTGAGCGATGAAAGCGCTGAATCCTGCACTTGAAAAAGTGATTGATAAATCTGTATCATGCTATTCAGGTTAGAAATACCACATTTTTTAATGGTTGTGAAAGCATATAAGTATGTTGTGGCTTACGTGTGGGTCTAGTTATCATCAAAATACTTCTAGTCTACCCCGAAAATTTGCGTCGATGGAAGCTCTTGTTAACAAGAAAAACACAAAATAATCAGAAACTTGTATATGTTCCATTGACCAAATCATAAAAAATGATAAATTTCTATGAAAAACGACACATAGTCTGTACGGGAGCCAAATGAGCCACAATCACAGAATACATTGAAAGAATAGTACTCGATAATATGTTGCTCTGTACAGCTTATTCAATTCAACGGAAATTCGTCCCACATCCGGTTGCGCATTGAACTTCGTGTAGTTTTCAAATCTTCCCGGCACTGCCCTATACCTCATCATTTCCGTGCTATAGTCGAAGTGATTCAGGATTTTTTTTAGAAGGGTAGCTAAGAAAGATCTATACCCTCGCAAATTATACGACAGATGTCATGAT